>CAMXCT020000113.1:1868784-1919881 GCA_947184155.2 Cladocopium goreaui | reverse complement strand
CCTACTCCGACTCCTCTATACTCCTTCCTCCCTTCTTCCCCAAGTACTACACTGGTAGTACTTGGTAGCTAATGACATTGCCTACAGCATTACCCTCGTCTACAGGTACTCGTCACAGGACGCACACGGTACTGATCGACCAGTACTTATTTGGTATGCGTTTTTGGTTGGTCAAGCAGGCACTTGCTACTCAAGCCGCTTCTGATCTACGGCTCTGTCTTCGTCTCTTCTTCTCTCAGGCTTCCACCTAGCGTGCAGGTCAACCTCTTGGGGCAATCTCTCCCCCCTGTCTCCTTCCATGCAGCGGTCTCCTGTCAAGACAGAGGCTCGCACATAGTATGGCGCTACTTTGCTGGGGGCGGTACTAATTTGGTATACGGCCGATAGGTTGTTACAGCAAAACTTGCTACACAAGCCGCTTCCGTTTTACGGTTTTGTCTTCGTCTTCCTTTCTCATTCTTCTTATCTTCTTCTTCTTCTTCTCCTTCTTTTCTCTTCTGCTCTCTCGCGGGCTTCCACCTAGAATGCACATCAAACTCCCTTGGGGCCACCTCTCTATGGCCGGCGGGCTTGCCGAAGGCAACGAAATATCAATCACAATTAATTTGGGTCCAATTCATACCGACAGCCATTTTCTACTCTGTGGTTTCAATCCCTTGACTAAATATCAGAATTAGTGCTAGTGTTTTTGCATGATATCATGGTAACCATGGGGGCAAACCATTGAAACCAGTCAACCCTAAAAACAAACGGTTATGTAAACGGTTAAACATTCTAACATCTCACTGAGCACAATGGTAACAACCAGTTGTTGTTACATACATACCAATAACAGTCACAATCTGGTTGAACCATGGTGGTTTCACCCCCACCATCGAATGATATGTTCGTCTACTGGGACATATAGGGATTATCATCCAATTTCTGGAGTTGAACGTACAACATATTTGATACCACCGGCCAGCAATTACCATTTCAACGCCAATTATAATTATCATCTTTGTGGGAGGTTGAAACGATAATCACGAAATAATATGAAACAATATTATACCACCAAAGCTTAATAGACCCACTCGCTGAGTAGAGCTGAACAATGAAAAACATCATGTTTGAACCACCAACAAGCACTGAAAACAATTATAACGACCAATTTTCAAAGATTTATGACCATATTTTCCACATTTTTTGGGGGGACATCCCAGCCACAAAAAACATTGGTGCCTCAACCTGGACTCCGCAGGCTGCAGAATGATCTCCGGGGACTCTAGAATGGTCTCCGGAGGCGATACCGGTGCCTGGTGGGATGCTCATGTTATTTCCATGAAATGTGTAAGTGCGTTTCCGCTTCAAGTTTAGCCTTAAACCAATCCAAGAATACTGACCATTGTCTATTTTATAGGGGAGGTCCCATGAGGGATTTTTGTTTGAGCTTTGCCCTCATTGGGGTTCGCGGTAAGCGGTTGGCACCATAATACTGTAGTCTGTCAGGTACTACTTGGGATGGTAAGTCAAATTATTCCCCACATCACTGTGTGGGGTTCTTGTTTTTCGCTTGGATCCCGCCGGGGCTACCTCCGCCTCGCCCTCCGCCGCCTCCTAGGTCTTCATCTTCACTCATCACTCACTCACTCACTCACTCACTCACTCACTCACTCACTCACTCAGTCACTCAGTCACTCACTCACTCACTCAGTCACTCAGTCACTCAGTCACTCACTCACGCACTCACGCACTCAGTCACTCACGCACTCACGCACTCGCGCACTCGCGCACTCGCGCACTCGCGCACTCGCGCACTCGCGCACTCGCTCACTCGCTCACTCGCTCACTCGCTCACTCGCTCACTCGCTCACTCGCTCACTCGCTCACTCGCTCACTCACTCACTCACTCACTCATCCTCACTCACTCATCCTCACTCACTCATCCTCACTCACTCATCCTCACTCACTCATCCTCACTCACTCATCCTCACTCACTCATCCTCACTCACTCATCCTCACTCACTCACTCACTCACTTACTCACTTCCCTTTAGCCTAGCCTGGCAGGCGCAGTACACAGAGCCTCCGCACTTCCCTTCTGCGTGGCAGGCGCAGTACATAGAGCTTTCTGGAGGAGCTGCGGCGCGGTGGCCGCCGCTGGCCCGCGGCTGCCTTTTGCCTGGCAGGCACAGTACACAGAGCCTCCTCACTGATTTTTTGGAGGTAATGATGCGGGTTGAAGTGACAAGCATGAGTCTCAAGCTCTTTTGAGAATCACACTTCACCATTTGGCCATTTCGTGTTGGAAATTCTCTGAAACCTGGAAAGGAAAAGTAAATAATCTTTAGATGCTGTCCTGGCCTGCGGAATTTTTTCTCCATAGGAATAGAGAATCTGGCTGTCCACCGTCTCCTGAAGAGTGACGTCCCAATATCAGGTGCATCTGGAGAACATATATGGCCACGGCGGCTATGGGTCGTAATCTGGTACCCTGGTGAACAGCAAAATATCCATCCCCATATATAATGGGTCTGGAAATGGAGGATGCCCCAAAATGCCACTTGGAATAAATTGGGTACGAATGGAAACCAATCTGAAATGCCTTCGCAGTTGGGGGCAGAGCAGTTTGGAGATATGGCTATTCTGACAACGAAATGCTGAAACACTTTTCTCGAGAGTTTTCTCTTAAACTCATTCTAGGACTCTAAAGGGGTCGAACATGCCAGCAATGTGACTATTAGTTTCCAGGGGCTGCATTTGGATGTATTTATGTATTTGGTGTAAAAACCAGGGTGCCGGGAATGTGACCTCATAGCCAACACTGTAAACAACATATTTCAAACAGCTGGTCTGCAAAACGGGATGAGAAGCAGCAATGTCAATAATAGCAAAGGTGCAGGAACACCCCCGGCACGGGTTCAAAAAAATATGAAATTTAAATTAGTTAATTAGTTGAATTATGTTGAATTGGGCACTTGGCAGGGGTTCCTGAGGATTGTTATGACCACTTTGAGACATGCCTTCAGCTTTAAGGGGGTGCCAGTGGACCAATTCAAAACTGCTCTATAGCGTCGCTTGCTGCATCATTCTGAATGGCATTCCAAGCAGTAGAGAGTTCATCTGCGAACCGTATGGTTTCGGCCCGGAAAAATGATCCTTTCCACAATTGCCAAAAAAAAGGTGAGTGAAGCCAAAGTTGCACCCAAAATCCCCCATCAGATCCCAAAGCTAGAGGACATCCTCCCCGTGTCCTTGACGTATTCCTCAGGAAAGATCTGCCGCAAAAACTCGTCATAGTCAATGTAGCCATTAGCATCATCGTCAAAGGCCATGAACAAATCAATGGCGCCTGGGGGCCGGCAACGCGAAGAACGTCAAGAATAAACATGGGGATGTTGACCAGCAAAAGAGGGGGATGCAAAACCAAGAAGCCAAAGGGATAATTACACATTATGGCATATTTGGGTTGAGAGGGGGTGATGGCACAGTCGATGTCAAGTAGTTCTCAAGAGAAACAAACATAACTTTCAGATTGGTTGCTATAATTTGTTAGATATCTTTGCGACTGCTGATGACAAGTGAGACATGGCAATAGAGACGCAGTTATAAGAGGGGGAAGTCCCCTGTGGAAACTCTTCAAATTGAAGGGTTCGGTACACATGAAGTTGTTTCAGCATATGCCGATCTGGAATGACCAATTTTGGGGTTTCTTGGATTTTCTTGGAACACACATTTGTTCCAAACCTCTTGTATCGAATACGTTTGCCAAGGGGCTCTGAGCAGATATTCCAATTCTCATCTGCCGCATCAGCTCTAGAAACTCCTGAGCACGCAGGTTCAAGTGTAACAAGCAACGATGCGTGACCAAAGTGTGAGGAAAGGAAAACCCATAAAAATAGCGATAAGCGGAGGCAGAACAAGTGATACTGAGGATACCTGGCTCAAGCCATATGTCTTCCCTTTTGCGTGGCAGGCGCAGTACATAGAGCTTTGTCCAGGAGCTGCGGCGCGGTGGCCGCCGCTGGCCCGCGGCTGCCTTTTGCCTGGCAGGCGCAGTACACAGAGCCTTTGCACTTCCCTTGTGCGTGGCAGGCGCAGTACACAGAGCTTTTCTAGAGGAGCTGCGGCGCGGTGGCCGCCGCTGGCCCGCGGCTGCCTTTTGCCTGGCAGGCGCAGTACACAGAGCCTCCGCACTTCCCTTTTGTGGCAGGCGCAGTACACAGTACACAGTACATTAAATTACATTACATACATACATACATACATACATTACATTACATTACATGCGTACATGCATACATACATAAATAATCACATACATACATACAAACATACATACATGCTTTCATACATACATACATTGCATACAAACATTCATACATACATACGTACAATACAGACATACATACATACATACATACATACATACATACATACATACATACGTACAATACATACATACATACATACATACATACATACATACATACATACATACATACATACATACATACATACATACATACATACATACATACATACATACATACATACATACATACATACATACATACATACATACATACATACAACATACATACAACATACATACATACATACATACATACATACATACATACATACATACATACATACATACATACATACATACATACATACATACATACATACATACATACATACATACAGTACATAAGTACATACATACATACATACATACATACATACATACATACATACATACATACATACATACATACATACATACATACATACATACATACATACATTACATACATACATACATACATACATACAGACAGACAGACAGGCAGACATACATACATACATACATATGATAGACAGACAGACAGACAAATAAAAGGACCGGATAACCCCACATGTCAAGCCTTTATGTATGTAAGATTTTCATGTGAACTTCGGGGAGGTGTGAGAAGTGAGGTGTGAGAAGTGGACTTGTGATGTCAGGTGTGAGAAGTGGAGCTCTGATGAGTTCTGATGTGATAAGTGAGGTGTGAGAAGGGGTGTGAGAAGTGGAGCTGTGATGGGATAAGTTGTGATAAGTTGTGATGAGAAGTTGTGATGTGATAAGGGAGCTGTGAGAAGTGAGGTGTGAGAAGTGGAACTGTGATGAATGAGTTGGGATGTGATAAGTTGTGATGAGTTGTGATGAGAAGTGGACCTGTCAGAAGTGGAGCTGTGATGAGTTGGGATGTGATAAGTTGTGATGAGTTGTGATGAGAAGTGGACGTGTCAGAAGTGGAGCTGTGAGGAGTTGTGATGAGCAGTGGAGCTGTGATGAGTGTGGTGTGAGAAGTGGAGAGATAAGTGGTGATGAGAAGTGGACCTGTGAGAAGTGGCCAGCGGCGGCCACTCCTCCAGAAAGCTCTGTGTACTGCGCCTGCCACGCAAAAGGTGAAGTGCGGAGGCCTGCCAGGCAAAAGGCAGCCGCGGGCCAGCGGCGGCCACCGCGCCACAGCTCCGCCAGGAAGCTCTGTGTATACACTGCGCCTGCCACGCAAAAGGGAAGTGCGGAGGCTGAAGTGCGGACGCTCTGCGTATTGCACTTGCAAAGGCAGCCGCGCCAGCGGCGGCCACCGCGCCGCAGCTCCTCCAGAAAGCTCTGTGTACTGCGCCTGCCACGCACAAGGGAAGTGTAGAGGTTCTGTGTACTGCGTCTGCCAGGCAAAAGGCAGCCGCGGGCCAGCGGCGGCCACCGCGCCGCAGCTCCTCCAGCTGCGCCTGCCACACAAAAGGAGTGCGGAGGCTCTGAGTACTGCGCCTGCCAGGCAAAAGGCAGCCGCGGGCCAGCGGCGGCCACCGCGCCGCAGCTCCTCAGAAAGCTCTGTGTACTGCGCCTGCCACGCAAAAGGGAAGTGCGGAGTCTCTGTGTACTGCGTGCAAAAGGCAGCCGCGGGCCAGCGGCCGCCAGCGGCGGCCACCGCGCCGCAGCTCCGCCAGGAAGCTCTGTGTACTGCGCCTGCCACGCAAAAGGGAAGTGCGGAGGCTCTGTGTACTGCGCCTGCCAGGCAAAAGGATCCGCGGGCCAGCGGCGGCCACCGCGCCGCAGCTCCTCAGAAAGCTCTGTGTACTGCGCCTGCCACGCAAAAGGGAAATGCGGACGCAGCTGCCACGCAAAAGGGAAGTGCGGAGGCTCTGTGTACTGCGCCTGCCAAGCAAAAGGCAGCCGCGGGCCAGCGGAGGCCACTGCGCCGCACTCCTCCAGAAAGCTCTGTCTATGTACTGCCCCTGCCACGCAAAAGGGAAGTGCGGAGGCTGAAGTGCGGACGCTCTGTGTACTGCGCCTGCCAAGCAAAAGGCAGCCACGGGCCAGCGGCAGCCGCGGGCCAGGCGCCGCAGCTCCTCCAGAAAGCTCTGTGTACTGCGCCTGACACGCAAAAGGGAAGTGCGGAGTCCGGAGTATACTGCGCCTGCCGGGCAAAAGGCAGCCGCGGGCCAGCGGCCGCCACCGCGCCGCAGCTCCTCCAGAAAGCTCTGTGTACTGCGCCTGCCACGCAAAAGGGAAGTGCGGAGGCTCTGTGTACTGCGGCATGCCAAGCAAAAGGCAGCCGCGGGCCAGCGGCGGCCACCGCGCCGCAGCTCCGCCAGTGTACTGCGCCTGCCACGGAAAAGGGCAGTGCGGAGGCTGAAGTGCGGACGCTCTGTGTACTGCGCCTGCCAGGCAAAAGGCAGCCGCGGGCCAGCGGCGGCCACTCCTCCAGAAAGCTCTGTGTACTGCGCCTGCCACGCAAAAGGGAAGTGCGGAGGCTCTGCATGTGTACTGCGCCTGCCAGGCAAAAGGCAGCCGCGGGCCAGCGGCGGCCACCGCGCCGCAGCTCCGCCAGGAAGCTCTGTGTAATGCGCCTGCCACGCAAAAGGGAAGTGCGGAGGCTGAAGTGCGGACGCTCTGTGTATTGCGCCTGCCAGGCAAAAGGCAGCCGCGGGCCAGCGGCAGCCGCGGGCCAGCGGCGGCCACGACGCCGCTAGTGCGCCTGCCACGCAAAAGGGAAGTGCGGAGGCTCTCACTGTGTACTGCGCCTGCCAGGCAAAAGGCAGCCGCGGGCCAGTGGCGGCCACGGCGTCGCAGCTCGTGTACTGTGTCTGAATGAGTGAGTCAGTGAGTGAGTGAGTGAGTGAGAGTGAGTGAGTGAGTGAGTGAGTGATGCACGCAATTGGCATCTCAAGTGATGAGTGAGGATGAGATGTGATTGAGATGAGATGTGAATGAGGGAGATAAGGAATGAGTGATGATGAGTGTGAGTGAGGAGGAGGCGGCGGAGGAGGAGGCGAAGGAGCGGAGCCCCGGCGGGATCCAAGCGAAAAACAAGAACCCCACACAGTGATGTGGGGAACAAACAGATAGATAGCTAGATAATGTATGTGCGAATGTATGTATGCATGCATGGATGTATGCATGTATGTATGTATGCATGCATGTATGCAGGTACACGTAAAACACGTATGTACACGTATGTACACGTATATATGTACACACATGTCTCTGTATGTACGCGTATGTGCACGTAGGTGCACGTATGTACACGTATGCACACGTATCTGCACATTTGTACTTGTATGCAGCTGCGGAATTATGTACAAGTATGTTGAACAAGTATGTACAAGTATGTACAAGAACGTGCAAGTATGTACAAGTATGTACGAGTATGTGCAAGTATGTACGAAGCATCTATGTACAAGTATCTATGTACACGTATGTATGTACAAGTATGTACATACACGTATGTATGTACACAGATTACACAGTATACTGTGCACGTATGTGCGTGTGAACGTGTGGATTTCCACGTATGTGACACGTCTGTATGTACACGTATGTATGTACACGTATGGTACACGTATGTACGCATGTAAGTATGTATGTATGTATGTATTTATGTTAGTATGTATGTATGTATGTATGTATGTGCGTATGTACACATGTACCTATGTACGTATGTACAGGTATGAACAGGTATGTACAGGTATGTACGTCTTTGCGTCTGCATGTACGTATGTACGTATGTAGGTATGTAGGTATGTAGGTATGTACGTATGTAGGTATGTAGGTATGTAGGTATGTAGGTATGTAGGTATGTAGGTATGTAGGTATGTATGTATGTAGGTCTGTAGGTCTGTATGTATCTATGTATGTATGTATGTACAGGCTGTATGTATGTATGCATGCATGTATGTATGAAGGTAAGTAAACATGTAAGTATGTAAGTATGTGAGTATGCATGTCTGTGTGTATGTATGTATGTACGTAGGTATGTATGTACGTGCGTATGAACGCATTTACGTACGTACGTATGTACAGGTATGAACAGGTATGTACAGGTTTGTACATATTTACGTCTGTATGTGCGTATGTATGTATTATGTGCGAGTACTTTTGAGATCTTTTGGCTAATTTTCGGAAAAGGATGTATGAATATGTGGTGTGAATATGTATGAATATGTAACATTTTTAATGAAGTATATATGAAAATGTAAAAATTACATTACATGACATTACATTATATTACATTACATTACATACATTTTGTTACACTACAAATTACATTGCATAACATTGCATTACATTACATTACATTATATTACATTACAATACATTGCATTACATTGCATTACATTATATTACATTACATTACTACACTACATTACATTACATTACATCGCATCACATCACATTACATTACATACATACATACATAGATATGATAGACAAACAGAAAGACAAACAAACAAATAAATATATAGCTAAATAATGAATGTGCGAATGTATGTATGCATGAATGCATTATGTATGCATGTATGTATGCATGCATGTATGTATGCAGGTAGGTACAAGTACAAAACGTACATATATATATATATATACACGTATGTACACGTATACATGTACACACATGTCACTGTATGTACGCGGATTTTCGCGTAGGTGCACGTATGTACACGTATGCACACGTATCTGCACGTATGTACTTGCATGCAGCTGCAGGAGTATGTCCAAATATGTTGAACAAGTATGTACAAGTATGTACAAGTATGTACAAGTATGTACAAGTACATGTACAAGTATGTACGAGTATGCGGAAGTATGTACAAAGTATTATTTACAAGTATCTATGCGCACGTATGTATGCACAAGTACCTATGTACACGTATGCATGTACACGTATGTACATACACGTATGTATGAACACGTATGTAAGTGTAAACGTGTAAATTTCTACGTATGTAACACGTATGTACGTACAAAATGTATGTACACATATGCATGTACACGTAATGTACATAAACGAAAGTATGTACACCTATGTATGTACACGTATGCATGTACATGTATACACGTATGCAGGTATGTACGTGTGCACGTATGCACGTATGTACGTGTGTACGTATGTACGTATGTACGTATGTACGTATGTACGTATGTACGTATGTACGTATGCACGTACGTATGGATGTGTGTATGTATGTACGTATGTACGTATGTACGTATGTACGTATGTACGTATGTACGTATGCACATATGTACGTATGTATGTATGTATGTACAGGCTGTCTGTATGTATGTATGCATGTACGTAAATAGGTAAGTAAGCATAAGTATGTAAGTATGTGAGTATGTAAGTATGTATGAGTATCTATGCATGTATGTGTGTATGTATGTGTGTATGCCTGTATGTATGTATGCCTGTATGTATGAATGTATGTATGGGTGTGTTTGTATGTATGTATGTATGCATGTATGTATGTATGTATGTATTTTTGCCTGCATGCATGTATGTATGTATGTACGTACGTACGTACGTATGTTTGTATGTATTATGTATGAGTACTTCTGAGATCTTAATGAAGTGTGTATGAATATGTAATATGAATATGTATGAGCATGTAGGAGTCGAGCATGTACGAGTAGGTATGAGGATGTATGCGTATGTATGAGTACGTATGAATGTGTATGAGAGTGTGTCTGAGAGTGTGTATGAGAGTGTGATAGAGTGTATGAGTGTGTATAAGTCTGCGTGTGTGTCTGTATGAGTGTGTATCATTATGTATATGTATGTACGAGCATGTATCAGTATGAAAAATGTAAGTATGTAAAAGTATGCACAAATATGTATAAGTATGCACATGTATGCACAAGTATGTGAAGGTATGCGCAAGTATGTACAAGTATGTCAAAGGATGTGTAAGTATGTGAAAAGTATGTGAAAGGATGTGTAAGTATGTGAAAAGTATGTCAAAGGATGTGTAAGTATGCAAAAGTATGTGGCTGAGTAAAACAATGTATAAGTACACACGAACTTGCATAAGAATGTAAAAGTATGTGTATGTATGTGTATGTCAATGTATGCATGGGTATGTATGAATGTTCATGTTTACTTATGTATGTGTGCATGTATGTACAAGTATGCACAAGTATTTATGTACAAGTACGGTACAAGTATGTATGAATGGCTGAATGGACGGATGGACGCAAGGACTGATGGATAGGCGCAAAAACTCCCCACAATCTGATTTTCTGATTTTGCCCAGACTCCGTCAAAGCCAGCATACCATCACAATTCACATCCACGTACTCGATCAGGAGGCGCAAGTCCTGTGAGGATTGGAAAAAAACTCCCACTACTTTGGGATGGTGTTTGACTGATACCACCACAACGGTAAAAAAGAAACATGTAAATGGGCGGGTTTACTGTGGATCTATTTGGCGCACAGGCAAAAACCATAGACTTTCAAGATATTTCAAGCCGGCAAGGCTATGGGAGTCCCGCAGCATCCCTTACCTGGGGACGGAGCATGTATCGATACATACCGATTAATCAAATCCCTGAGCAACTACACAGATGTACAGTTATATATTTCAAAAAAAATCAAATGATCTTCATCAAGACAGACTCTATACATGTTTAAACTATATAATTTCATATTTGAAAACAAGAAAATAAAACATGTATATGTATACATATCTATCTATCTATATATATATATATTACAGAATCACACAGACATGATTAAACCTCATTACAAGTATGTAACAATCTACTTCAGTCGTGAAATCTCTGAGTCTCCTTGGAGCTGTAGCCCCACTTCAGCATACATCGACGAATGCGGTTCTTCAGCAACACCTGCAGCTGGCGAACAGCAACTGGTTCCAGCGTGTCGGTTTATAGCACCCAAAAAAGAAGTGTAAATAACTTCCAATTCCAAAACAGTGGCAATTGATGTTTGCTATTTGGGGGTTACCTACACCAATTGTTTTAATACACAAATTATCAAGTGTCCCTGCTCATTCTTTCAATGTAACATAAAACAGAGAACGTCGGAGACATTGGCAAGTTACATGTCGGCATATTCAATTTTCACACTCTGCGTCGAGGAAAAGCAAGTTGGCGTTAATCCAAATCATCGAGCCAACACCATACGGCATGTGCCATGTGCAGAACTAGGGTATACGGTATACACCAAAGAAAACCCTATCTATAGGGACGATACGGGACAATGTGATGATAATCCGTAAGGGTTGTGGGCTATGTCTCTCCTTCTAGTGCCCGCTTTGCAGCACCTGACCACGTATTTGCCAAGAACGCGTAAACTCGTGTCCTCAGAACAGATGGCCCAAAGGGCCGAAGATCTAGTGGGGAGAAGCCGCAAGTGCAAAACCTCTACGGCTCTACGGCAGGGCACAGCTTGTCCAACATGTCATGCAAGGATTTTCGTCACACAAACAGAGCCATAGCACATGGACATATATATATATACGTATGTATATTTATAAGATGCACCAGGACACTTATTCCTTATTTCTACTTCAAGATTATCATCCCGTTTCTTTCCGCATAATTTACATGTTTTCAACATAATATAGATTAATAATGATTAATATTATATACTTGAATATTTAGCAACATGAAGTGTCATTACAAAAGAAATATTATCCAATTAAAACATAACACCTAAACCATGTAATTAAAAAACGAACCGGAATGCAGATCACATAAATGAAACGTATCAGCCATAACAGCATCAGCCGAGACAGCAGTCGTCACACTCTACACTCCACACTCTACACTCCACACTTTGCACTTTACACTCTTACACTCCGCACTCTACACTTTACACTTAACACTCCACACTCTACATTTTACACTCCACGCTCTACACGTTACACTCCACACTCTACACTTTACACTGTGCACTCTAGACTGTGCTTGCCACGCAAAATAGCATTCCACACACGACTGAGCTTCAGAAAATGCTGCTCCTGCCATGCAAAATGACATTCTCACGATGTCCCACACCTGCCACGCAATTTGTCACCACTCCACGCAGCCCTGACAATGCAATTCGCAAAAAACACGTCACAATCTACACTCCACACTTTACACCCCACACCGTGCAAGTTGCACTCTTACACTCTACACTCTACACTTTACTCTTGACACTCCACGCTCTACATGTTACGCAGCACTCTACACTGCACCCCCCCACACTCCAAACTCTACACTTTACAGATTACGCTTCACCGTGCACTCTTGACTGCGCTTGCCACGCAAAACAGCATTCCACACACGACGGATCTTCACCAAATGCTGCGACTGCCACGCAAAATGACACTCTCAAAATTGGATGGAAGCCTCGCACGAAACATCGATTGTGAGGTTGGTGGTTTTGGGGTTATTAGGAATGAACTCGTAGGAAAACATTGATTTGAAAATTTGATAAAATTTGAGGACGTCTCGCACGAAATGCTTGTTTTGAGGCTCCAGCATCTCTCGTCACGATTCTTTGGTTTTCTTGTGGTCTATATGGGAAAAGCTGCAAAAACTTGTCATTTCATTTCGATGGTGTCAAACAGGTTGCAATGTCGTTTTTGCACGGCGGTGTTTTTCATCACATCTTACAAAATACATTTAAAAATGCCACGCCTGCCACGCATTTTGCACTTTGCCACCAATTGACGCAGCCTGACAATGCGATATTCCAAAAAAACACGCGACGCGACACGTCTGAAGTGCTGCGCCTGCAAAATGGCGATGGAGGATTCTAAAGTGCTGCGCCGGGCTGCGCCTGCCACGAAAAATCCAACTCAGCTTTTGAAAACCACGGAAAAGTATTGCGTCTGTCACACAGAACGACTTTGGACACGTTATGAAACATGTTGGAATGTCACGAAGTGCCAGGCCTGCCACGCGAAAAGTCACGCGGTGTTTGAAACCTCCATATAATTAAAAGTGACCACTTTCGCCAAAAAGGCACGGCCATACCATAGTGCCCTCATCGCGGTCGTTCGCCAACGGTTGCGAACGGCAGCGGACGGTTGCGAACGGTTGCGGACGGTTGCGAACGGTTGCGAACGGTTGCGGACATAAAAGCAACGTCCAGCAAACACATCTCAACCACCAGACCCCCAAAGTAAAACGAGAACCCTTCGCTACACATTCCAGAAAAATACTGATATAACTAGTGCACTGGGTACATCTTCAAGGACTCAAATCAAGCTGCCGATGATGCCAACAGGTAGGGACAAGAAGAGAACACTGGTGAAGGTCAGAATGGATGCGATGATATAGCCAGCCTCAGCCAGCAGTCATCGAAGTATAGGCTGGATTTTTCCATTGCCATGTCTGACTGCCAAAGGCTGGGACAAATTTTAAAAACTCCTTCCAGTGAGCTGCGGCCTTGCAACATGGCTACTCAACAGAAATCATCCTAGGAGGCAACCATGATCGAGCATGACCAATGTCTGTGGCATTTGCTTCAAAGTTCGACGCACCCCCATGCCTGAACATATCATTAATCAAGTTCCAGCACTGAAGCACGGCAAGGGAAATACTCATCATTCCACATCCATAGGTGATGAGAAAATCTGTGCCAATCTGAATCAATTGGCGATTTTCGTGGAATTTCCGTTGACAAATATTGCCAAATTCGATTGCCTTGGGCAAGGTAAGTTCAACCCGCTAGTGACCTTCTTTAGAATGATACTCATTCTACTTAAACTTAGATTGGCCGGAACAGCACATAGAATGCGATTTGGTGCTATGAGCAGCCATCATCGCGATGCAGCCTATCATCAAGCTGAGAAGCCAAGGAGGTTGGATAATAATCACCATAGCCTGCCGTGGTCGAGCCGAAGCTAAAACCCGGAGCCCCATAGCCGCAGAATCTTGGGATAGTTGCCCAGATTACCCGATCCATCATTTACACTGATGTCGAGGTCCTTTTAATACCTACACATGAATATATACATATATATGAATATCTAAAAAGCATATACATACACACAAGAATGTCTATCAGTACGATCTATCAACTACCGACATATAATATATATAATATAAATATATATATATATATATTTACATATATGCTTTAAAAATAAAAAAATAAAAAACAACAATTGTCATTCTGATTATTAAAAGTAGTAGTAGAAGAAGAAGAAGAGGAAGAAGAAGTAGAAGTAGAAGTAAAAGCAGTAGCAGCAGCAGCAGCAGTAGCAGTAGTAGTAGTAGTAGTAGAAGTAGTAGTAGTAGTAGCAGCAGGAGTAGTAGTAGTAGTAGTAGGTAGTAGTACAAATAAAAATATCATTATCGATGCACATAGAAAACATATCATAAATTATACTATATAAATGAAAAAGATATACAGTATACATTATGAATCAATATTAAATAGTATACATTGTATGTCAAATATTATACATTGTATACTGTATATTAAATTCAAAATATCATAATATCTTTACAAGCCAAATCATATAGTGTATAATTAAATAGTAAAAATCAATATTAAATGGTGCAATGGTGCAAATTGAATAATAGGAAATATAAGAAATAGATATTATTAAATTATATATCAGACGAGACACACACACATATATATATATACTATATATGCATTATATATTGTAGTAAGTAATATTGTAAACCACACTAAAGATTACAATGTGTATATATGTATATGTTTTTAAACATATAGTAAAGATATGTTGTAGACATATCCAATATAAAACATCATTCCCAAGTGGTCCTTTCGCACCCAAGTGACGGAACCCGTAATAGAATCCACAACGGAGCCGCCTACCGTGGTCATGGTCACGATGGCCAACCACATCGAATGATAGATCGTTGGTATATTGCTTCTTTCTTCCTTGGTGGCAAAGTGGGTTGATCCATATTGATCCACAGTGGGGCATGACCCTAATGCTGTATTCCAGACGGGAAATGGACAATGGCAATTTGGGAAAGGGAACACGAAGGTAGGTGATCAGGAAGAGAAGTTCAAACATCAACCTTTTTTTTGGCTGTTGAAATGCTGACGCCAGCTGAGTTAGCCAAACCCACATGGTGCACGCTGCGAATGCTGATAGGCTCGACAACATGCCATTGATAGACTGCTGAAAACGACAAGAAATCAAGAAACAAACAAAGACAAACTCAAATACCTGTTTGCCTTTTTTAAAGGGGGAGGGGAGGAAAACTTCTTTGTGTAAAAGCTGTTCTGTGCAAAGGCTTCTCTGTGCAAAAGCTTCTGTGTGTAAAAGCGTCTGCGTGTAAAAGCGCCTGTTTGTGCTAAGGCATCTGTGCGTAAATGCCGCGCTGTGCGAAAACATCTTTGTGTTAAGCGTCGGTGTCTAAAAGCTTCTGGCGTAAAAGCGTCCTTGCGTAAAACACCTTTGTGTGTGAAGGCGTCTGTGTGAAAAGCATCTCTAGGCACAAACCTCTCAGTGTAAGAGCACGTGCGCATAAAAGCTGCTATGTTAAAAGGCTGCTGTGCGAAAGGCCGTCTGTCTGTAGAAGAGGGTCGAGCATGGGCGTCATGCCATCTATAGAATGCTGAAAATGAATCCAAGGACAAAGAAAGAGACGTGGATATCCCAGTGTCATCCGTTAGCACTCATTATGTGGAAGGGAAACGACAGAAAACAGCGCAAAAAAACAAACTCAAATATCTGTTTGCCTGTTTTTTGGTTGGGGGAGGAAAACTTCTTTGTGTAAAAGGTGTGCTGTGCAATGGCTTCTCTGTGTAAAAACTTCCGTGTGTGTGTGAAAGCATCTGTCTGTAAAAGCGTTTGTGTATAAAGGCGTCTGTGCGTAAATGCTGCGAGTGCAGAAGCATCTGTGTGTAAAGCATCGGTGTGTGAAAGTTTCTGTGCGTAAACGCTTCTTTGCATGAAATCCTCTGTGTGTGTAAAAGCTTCTCTGTGCAAAAACCTCTCTGTGTAAGAGCATGTGCGCATAAAAGCTGCTCTGTGTAAAGGCTGCTGTGCGTAACATAGTCTGTTTGTAGAAGCGTCTCCGTGTAAAATGCGCCACCACACCAATATCTCAAAAAAACCTGAAGCAACAAAAAACAAGCTCATGCTTGCTGTCTTTCCTGTCGTTGATGATGGCGGTGATGCGCGCAAAGCCCCAAAAGGCGTCAGCTTGGCAGATGTTTGAAGGCCTTCGGGACCAAAAACACCGTAAATATGTGTTTGCAGGCAAAAAATCACGGTATTTACAGTGTTTTGTGGACAGCACCTGGCAAAAACACTGGTATTAGCCCCCACTGGAGCTACAGTGCAGTACCTTTCGTGATAAACCATTAGATTTCTACATCGTGTTCGGACAGACCAATATTGCAATCAGGGCGAGCTTGCTCTGTGCAAGTTCTTGCAACATTTCATCTGTCCAGTCGCACCTTTGGTCGCGAAATCGGCCAAGGATCAAACAAATACATTGCTGTTGCCGATAGCAACGTAATAATTGCCATAATGTAGCCTCAGCAGAAATGACATCTCAGGAGCCTGTGTTGTTTCACTAGGCAGAAGGCATTCCTAACGTAGATCCGTCTTGCAAAGGGCAGATGTGTCTCTCTTGTCTCTCTCCTTCCATCGCCATCTGTCAAGACTGCTGGCTGCAGCGGTGAGAAACAAAATAAGGCAACCATAAGGGTTTCCTGTAAATGTAACACTACCTTCATCCCATTGTTGGGTATAGACGGTATAGAGGACTATTGGTGGAGGATGGACTTGCAAGAAATGGGACACCATCCTATACCTCTATCACTCTATCGTGGACTGTGAATGATGGCGATTCTTTACCTGAAACAACGTGTAGCCTGGCCCAAGCCATGGCTTTCATCACATACGAACACATACAAATTCCCTGTGTGCATCGATCTATATTATATAGATAGCGGCAAATAAATATATATACACCTTTGTCAAAGTAGATGGCTCAACTCAAAAACCAAAATACCCATAAGATGGCACCGCGGGTTGAGAAAGAAAACGGCGCTATTTTAGCTGGAACATAAAACGAGGTCCGCCAATTGAAGAAAAAATCGCCCTACTTTAAAATGAAAAGGTCGATGGCGCAACTGCCACTCCAGTAGATGGACATAAGGGTATTGTTAACTAAGTTTATCATTTTTGCTTGTATATACGGTGGAATTGCACAAATTTGTATTGTATAAAATGAGTTGCGCCATCTACGTCCCGTAAATCGCATTCAAATCTTTCAAAATTTCAGTGCCACGCCTTAAAAATGAACCACTGAAGGTTTTAAAACTGATCGTGGACAGAATTTATGGATAGAAATCTCATGTTTCAACATATTTTGACAAAAAATATATTGGAAAAAGACTTTTAAAATTTCATTGCGATTGCAATACCTTGAAAATGAGTTGCGCCATCTATGTCCCTTAAATCCCATTCAAAAGCCAGAATCTTTTTTTCGAGGGGTTCAAAAATGAATTGCGCCATCTACGTCCCTTAAATCGCATTCAAATCTTTCAAAATTTCAGTGCCAAGCCTTTAAAATTAACCACTGAAGGTTTAGAACTGATTGTGGACAGAATTTATGGATAGAAATCTCATGTTTCAACATATTTTGACAAAAATATTTTGAAAAAAACACTTTTAAACTTTCATTGCAATACCTTGAAAATGAGTTGCGCCATCTATGTCCCTTAAATCCCATTCAAACGACAGAATCTTTTTTTCGAGGGGTTCAAAAATGAATTGCGCCAACTACGTCCCGTAAATCTCATTCAAATCTTTCAAAATTTCAGTGCCACGCCTTAAAAATGAACCACTGAAGGTTTTAAAACTGATTGTGGACAGAATTTAAGGATAGAAATCTCATTTTTCAACATATTTTGACAAAAATATATTGAAAAAAAACACTTTTAAACTTTCATTGCATTACCTTGAATATGAGTTGCGCAATCTATGTCCCTTAAATCCCATACAAACGTCAGAATCATTTTTTCCGTGGGTTCAAAAATGAATTGGCCATCTACGTCCCTTAAATCGCATTCAAATCTTTCAAAATTTCAGTGCCACGCCTTAAAAATGAACCACTGAAGGTTTTAAAACTGATTGTGGACAGAATTTATGGATAGAAATCTCATTTTTCAACAAATTTTGACAAAAAAATATATTGGAAAAAAAACACTTTTAAACTTTCATCGCAATACCTTGAAAATGAGTTGCGCCATCTATGTCCCTTAAATCCCATTCAAAAGCCAGAATCTTTTTTTCGAGGGGTTCAAAAATGAATTGCGCCATCTACGTCCCGTAAATCGCATTCAAATCTTTCAAAATTTCAGTGCCACGCCTTAAAAATGAACCACTGAAGGTTTTAAAACTGATTGTGGACAGAATTTAAGGATAGAAATCTCATTTTTCATCATTTTGCAACATATTTTGACAAAAAATGGCAAAAATATATTGGAAAAACAGTTTTTAAAATTTCATTGCAATACCCCTTGAAACTGAGTTGCGCCATCTAAATCTATGTCCCTTAAATCCCATTCAAACTTCCGTCATTTTGCCAGCAAAGGTCGAGACGCTTTAAACCCCAATTTTAACAAGTGACCTGAGGAACCGTTTCTTGACGGCAAAAACGGCTCCTCAGGTCACTTGTTAAAATTGGGTTTTAAAGCGTCTCGACCTTTGCTGGCTCAAAACAACTTCCGTAATTTCGCCAAAATCAGGCTGGGAATGCCCACATAGATGGCGCAACTCCGGGAGTTGCGCCATCTATGTCCCAAAAAAGCAGCTTGATGTTGAGAAAAAAATTGGGGAGAAACCAGCGCAGAAGATTGCAAAAAATGTGTAATTTTTTGGGACATAGATGGCTCAACTGGCCTGTTTTAAAGGGGGTTGAGCCATCTATCCCCCATTTTTTTTGACATAGATGGCTCAACTCAAGATTCAGAGCCATCTACTTTGACAAAGGAGTATATATATATATACATATGGCAACAAATGCATCATCATCCATTCATATCATATCCTTCTAATTCTTCATAATTCTTCTATTTGTGGCCAACAATTGCTACGGCCTAGCCGCAATCACAGAATCTCTTGTCGCTAGGCCTAGGCCGAGGGACAAAGGACAGGCAACGCCTCTGCGGAACTTCGGGCCGCATCAATCAGCAGCCTGAAGGATTCCTGAAGGACGAGGATTTAGAGCACAAAAACGGACCCGAAAAGTAAAAGTCTCAGAATGTGGAGCTGGAGCTGTAGAGATGGAACCCAAATCCGGCCCTGCACATGAAAAAAAACAACCCTTCAACATCCTTCAGCCAACCTGAACCAGCATTTCAGGTTCTAGATATAGTCTTGACGGGGCGAAAGGTTGGAGGCCCAAGATCTAGCATTTGTTCCATCATCCATTCGGCCCCCAAGGCCGCATCTGTTTAACCGTCAAGCGGCAAAGTAGCGCAAAAGCTTCAGAAAGCGAATGATGGGCAAGATCAAAAACAGCAGGATCACAATCTCACCTCATAGGCATCGATGGGGAAAAATACGGAACGAAATTTTGTCATCTGAGATACCCTGCATGTTTTTTTTTGGCTTAGTATAGACCCCATTTATAGCAAAATGAATTATAAAAGATTGACGTGCTGAAGTAGTTGTGCAAGGTTGACCTACGGAAGCACACCAAAGTGCAATCCCTATGTAAGATGTTCAGAAATTCAAACATGGGGTGCAAAAACCTGAAAATCTTCACGGAGCTCTGCTGAAAATGACCAACATTTTTGGACAGTGACTGGCATTTGACCCATCCCAGTGTAAGTCAGCTTAGAGAATCCAAGTGCTGCTCTACGAGGTCAATGTTGTAGACTGTAGACATTTGTTTAAGTCTGTCTAGACTCTAGACTCTAGGTATGTCGACGTGCTTTTTGGTCAGCTGGCAGGGAGCGAAACAGAACCGGCTTCCTAAAGGATCTGACAGAATAGTCGAAACGTCTAATATTGTACTTAATTGCATGTAATATATATATATATACATACTTGATTATATATAAAATTTATGATTCAATTTCATAGGGGTCAGCATGTTAATTCCTTTGTTGTGAGCGGGAAAAGGCACTTTCGACAACTTTTGACCATAGCACAGGTGGAGCCAAATGGTGAACCAAATCAGCAATTTAAAAATTGCTTCGAAAGAATCAAAACCAAATCACTATCACTATCTAAGTGAGTCAATAAGGAGATGAAACTGGCCGTGTTTTCAATGTTCTAAGTAGTTCTATGTAAGCCTGGCTGTGGGCCTGGAGACAACACATCAGAGCACAAAGTGAGGGAAACAGCTTTACCGAAGAAAGGTCTACAGAAACTAATTTCTGCAGACTTCAGGCCAAAGACTGCAGAGAGAGATAGAGGACATTGACTTTCAGTCCGTTGGATTCTTGGCGTGAGGGCGTGGTGATCTCAAATTCTCAACTACTTTGGCTATCCCGCCACCTGCCCACACACTTCCCACAAATTGAATGAAGTTTCTGTTTTGTGTTGACAAGGAAGCTGGCAGGAAAAAACCCGCAGTGGCACGTAACGGCAACCCCAAAGCTGAGATCCTCGGCGTGAGGGATGGCGACTCGTGGGTTATGTTCATCCATCCCATCCTTATGGTTATATAGTTCCCTATGGGTTCTATGGTTCTGTTGAAAAATCGATGATCAACAGCTTTCTCAAAACAAACGTAGTTCTCAACTTCGAACGGCGCTGCCTTGCCACCAAGCTGCATATCAGCCCAGTTAAGCCAATCCACAACATAGCTCCATTTCGACGGCGCAGACCTGGTTAAAGTCAGGGAGCGATTTCTGCAGAGGACTTTGCCAGTGACCCTGCATGATCGGGCTTTTGCTGGCAGAATGTAAATTACCAGGACAAAGCTTGATGCAAAGGCAAAGATTCATATTTTGTTTGAGGCTAGGGTCATGCACAGCAGTCACGTGGTGTCGGCCTCCCGTTTCATGCCCTTCCGGCAGCATGGGAAGCGACACTCCTTAAAGGCATCCAAAATGAAGAGGGGAAGCGCCATACTAAAAATGACATAGAAAACAAGGCCAACCACTGTTGTTGACCGAGCAAGTGCCACACAAAGACCGAAGCCCACCAGTGACCACAAGAACACTACTCCTGCCACTGCCAAGGTCTTAGACCAATCAAGCAGCCGATTGCCACCAGGTGAAGAAGTTCTGTCGCTCAGGTAGAAAATGCCATTGAAAGCACACCAAAACCAATTGGTAAAAAATGAGAAGAGCAACAGCATAAAACGAAGAAGCTCCTCCCAAGTTGCACCGCCTTTGTAGATACTCAGGGTCAAGTCACAGTTCCAAGCCAACACGCTCGAAAGTATCAAGGCCGCATAGGCGGAAGGAAGGTGAGGTGAGGGTAGCAAACCCAGAAGTTCATCTCGAAGAGCACTTCGAACGAAGTCCCTGAGAGCTTCCTTGCTGCCAAACCAAGCAGAAATTGCACTGAGAATAAAAGCCCGATCAAAGTCAGACGCGCAAACCAGCTGGTCAACGTCGAAAGTCGTCAAATCAAATATCAACCGTCCCTTCTCTCGGTAGTTGCAACGCATAGTATGCACAAGAAAGACCATCGGCAGAAAGAAAAGTGCGAGATAAAGCAGAATGGTAGTCGCTTGGCGAGTGCTCATGTCGTCTGCATATCCGAGAATAACGTTTGTCAAGATTGCAAAGCAAAATTCTATCAAGGCACAAATCGCCGCAGACCGCTCAATGAATAATGGTGCAAAGACAAGTTTACCTTCAGGATTTGCTTTGCGAAAGCCCACAAGCTCGAACCAGCACCAAAGACTCGATAGATATTCTGGCGAGTACAAAACCCGAAGTTCCTTTGCCACGGAAAGGCACCCGCCGATGCTGTATAGGCCGCGTTCAAACATGTCAGGTTGATCCTGGTGAATACATGCCACATCCAAAAAGCACATTTGTGTCTTCAATGGCATGTATGGAGAGAGACACAAACCAAGCACCATAAAAACTTCGGCAGAAATCACCGTCCAAATGCTCAGATCCGCTGTGATGTGGCGGCCAGCAACGACGAAATCAATGTTCTTCCATGTGTCACTGACCATTTCAAAAGCTCGTAAAAACAACATGACAGCCAGCCCGACCGACCAACCCAGAAGTCCACGAAGCCAACCAGTTTGCATCATCAAAGCAAGGACTTTCCACCTTCCTTTTGATTTCCATGAATGTGACAAGAAGATATCCAAGCTCGATACCTTGGTCGAACGATCCCACACTTGAGCAGCACGATTGGTGCGGCGGATTTCATGCGGAGACGTCCAAAGTTCAGGCTGCCGAAGTGCGCGATGCAGGGGAATTCCGCGCAGGATTTCAAAGTCAACCTCCATGTGTCGCATGGTCATCATCTTCCTCCAACCAACGCTCCGACAGCTCGTTGATGGCAATGGTGATCCCGGTGATCCCTGTCCCGAATGCTCTTCCTCTATCGGGGCCAGTTGGTCAGAATATGAGATCTCCAGGCTCACATTTCTCACATTCTCAGGATCGTCTCTGTCATCTCCAGTTGGTGGCGCGGGCCTCTCCAAATCTCGCCCGGACTGAATCACTTCCGCTGGAGCATCGGCTGCAGCCCGGCAGCAGCTGTCTGCTCCGGCTTTGCACAAGTGAAACGACGGGAACATGTGGTGCTCAACGGGCGACATGGGGTGATGGTCCGTGTTGTCAAAAAGAACTGTCAATGCAATTGTCTCCCCTTTTTGTACATGGCACAGCGTACAGTGGTTCAGCTCCATTGATGGTTCAACTGGTTGCTTATTCAGGTGCTTAGCCAAAGAAAACTACCTAGTGCTACACAGGCTGCACATGTAAATTTAGCAAATGTTCAATTCCAGAACTGCCTATGTTTGCTTTTGAGCACACGTAGTTCGGAAATACTTGGAAACTCTGTGGTTTTCCAATTGTACAAAACTCCCAGTTGAAGCTCGCTGAAACGCACTGCATCAGAGGAAAACAAAATTGTCATTCTGCTACACGCAAAAAATGTCACAGAGAGAGAGAGAGATATATATATGTATATATATATATATGTATGTATATTATATTGTGTAAAGCACGGGCCAAGAAAAGTGCAAGAAGTGGCCATATAACATCGTTGGATCCCAGATCTGAAGCGGAATGAACACCCATGCCAAGCTGCAGGATGCGGCACAAGAATTCCTTAGGATCCGCAAGGGAACTCACTGCGGCTACCGGATACATGGTTTGATTGTAGTGGTTATTTGTTGTTGTTGTTGTGGTGGTGGTGGTGGTGGTTGTGGCGGTGGTGGTGTTTTTTCTTGCTGCCAGCGTGCCTGTGGATGCGTTTCCTCCTTTTTCTTTTTTTCTCCCCAAACCTTTTCTGCTCTGGCTTGTCTGTCGCCATCAGCTGGTCCTTGATTTTTTTGTTGCGATTCATATGTTTGTTCTTTCTGCGGTGTTGTGGATGTTGCTGTGGTTGTTGCTATGGTTGTTGCTGTGGTCATTGCTGTAGTTGCGTGTGTACTTGTAGTTGTAGTTGTGCCGGTGGCGTCGTAGTGGTGGAGACCATCCTTGCTGCCGTCTTTCCAAATCAGTTTCCGAAAACACTTACCTCAGAATAGCGCTACAAATGCTACAGGGATCAAACATTAGCACATGCCTGGCAACTCAATGCATTTTTTGATTGGGCAAATGCTCTTCCCATCTCTCTCCGACATCCTTCAACCAAATCTTCCTGCCAACTCATGTCCAGACCTGTTGACAGTAGCAAAAGTTCCAGGTTCAACAATTGAGGCTGTGGTATATTAGTTATTAGTACATGCTTCGTATATTATTCCCAAGTTTCTCCGATCCGCTTCCAATCCCACTTCTGTCCTGCCACCAAGGCTCCAGTAGGAAGAATGAATCCAAGCAAAGCCACATCCATGCAGCGGTGTTGGCATCGATCAATGGCTCCTGCAGATTCTCCCAGCTCCATGGTTTTGGGTCCTTGAAGTGCTACAGTCCAGCTGACGTAGAGGTGAATTATGACCCCCAATAAATCACATGTGATAATAACCCCACATAGTAACCAATCAACCATGGTGTTATGTTTGAGGCTCAACTATTACCCAAGAATCTCTTGTCGAGGCTCAACGATTACCACCAAAAAAACCTCCAAGGATGCAAGTTAGTCAAACAGGGCTAAGCGCACGGGTATGCTTCCAGGGTCCTCTTCAGATGCTTCCAGCAGCGACAAGAGCATGCTGCCCTGGGTGACCAGCTGCATGTGTTGTGGATGGCCCATGCTGGGCCACCCATTTTTGGGAGAATCTATGCTAATTCCCAACTTTTTTTAAAGCCGGCCAGACTCTCAATTCTTAATGATGTCTTTAATTTCAAATCAGAACCTTTTAATTTCTGAAACAACATGTTACTATACAGACTATACAGTGCTTGCGCTGTAAATGAAGAGTTTCACGATTCAACAAATCATCAACCGAATAAATGTGCGATAAATCATGATAAATCTACAGCCTGCACGTCTTAAAATTAGATGTATACGGTATAACGTCTACCTTGAGAACCAAAACCCTAAGAATTCCTCGGGTCAACACAAGAACCTGAGGTATTTCGGAAAAATACGAAAACCTCGGTTTTCGATTGAAGACCTCGGGTATTGATTTTGAACACGTATAGCTAACCCGTACTTAACCCGTACCTAACCCGTACCGAACCCGTACTTAAAGAATTGGTAAAAATACCTTGGGTTTTGTCGGAAAACCCAGGTTATATTTGAGACCCTAGGATTTCTGCGGGTTTTGGTTCTCAAGGTACGTATATATATTTCATGTTTAATTAATTTTCTAGATCCACTACGATCCACTGACAACATGCACTTCGAAGGCTTTCGTGGAGGTCCTTAACAAGAAACAACAAATTCGTACACATTCTAAAACAAACTGCGTTGCAAGTTGCAGCATTGAGTTTTCTTTAAGTACTCTTTGATTTCCTTCCTTGACATAATCAAAGCCCTGTGGCTGGAAGTCATACCAACCCATGTCTGCTAGCAGTGCAAACCCCTGGAAACCCTCAGGGCTCCTAGCCTCTTCTATTTCTAGCACTCAAGAAAAAGGTGGATCGGCGGCCCCAGCATTTTTGACGTCCAGGATGCAATGACGAACATGGAAAAGAACTGCGACAACCACCAGGCATACCTGGCACAGTTTAGCATGACCATCCAGAATGAGTACATATAAACCTGGCCAACCTCATGAACCATTCTTTGAGCTGGTAAGCAGATATGTCCCTATTTTGGTAGAAACACATGCAACAGGTTAAAGGATAAAGGGCACATAAGCACATGGTGAAAATTATACCAAATGCCATGAATTACCCAAGTCACATCAGTATAATAGGGTCTCACCTGAGTGACTTGGCTCGACATGTGGCACTCAGAGCTATGCTACAAGTTGGCCCCCTAGTTATAAGTTATAAGTTATAATGTTGTTTATAATTTCATAAGTCCACCCAACTAGAGTCGTAAGTTATAAAGTTATAACCATACTAACCATACCACAAATTTCACAAACCTCATCATAGTTGTAAGCCAACTTGGATAACGAACTGGGGCCCCAGCTCGTCTGTTGAGTCTGTAACAGTATCCCAACCAGCGACAACAGTTGGCCTGCTCGATTGTGGGTCATCCAACAGCTCCCAAATGTAATCGCATCGATTTCGATGCATCATCCGCATCCTTGGCGAAAAACACCCGGTTTGAACGGGCCAACTGTTGGCATTGTTGGCAAAAACACTAGAAAACACAAGCATATAAAAACACCAAAACATATACGGTAGAGGTAAAATCCTACCAAACTATAAATAGTGATAACCGATTAATGCTGTTTTGTTTTGTGGAGGTTGCCAACGAAATAAATAAAACCAGTGACCTTCAAAACAGTTCAACAAATATGACTAAATGTTTTTCATTGTGGATTGTCTTCAACAGCGCTGGTAAAGAGAACGCACCCACACACACACTTGTATCCGTCCCCAACTGGTGAGGAGGTCGCCTACTGCGTCATCAAGTCTCATTCTGCAAGTCTTGAAAAACCATACGTGGGCATCATGTGCCCAACGTCCTGATAAACCAACATTGATACATGAATTTAAAATAATTTAAAGGTGGATTCGTGTGGGACCCCCAGCTGCGACCATTGCGCCCAGGAGCATCCCTAGCAGGTGCGTTTACATACCTGTCAATGACGGTCTTCGTTGGCCGCAGCCTCAAAGACAGGCCTGCGGCCCCCTGCTTAAGTAAGAAACACAAAACTGAACATCTCACAGCGTTCTTTGCCCTTAGTAGACAGGGTTTGACACATACAATTTCCTTACAAGGTCGCTCCTTTTTCATTGACATAGAAGGCATGGTGCTGCTTTGGTACATTGATGAACGACTTGACGTCCCAAAGAACAAATTGCAGTACGTCTGACATGTTCAATCTCATTCTGGTCATAGCCATGCTTCTCAAAGAAATTGCACAACTGCAGCGTCATTGGAACAATGTCAAAACAGGGGAAAGTATACTTGATGATGAGAGCGAGACGACTACGCAATCCCGACATTAACAAATTCAGTGAACAAGAGCTGGACGGGTTCCGAATTTGCCATCGTTCTTCTGGAAGTTATGTGTAAAAAGTTGGGAGGTTCTCACAATCATAATTGTTTTTATTAGTGGTTGATTAGCGGCTCCAGAGGTTTCAAGTAGGGATATCTAGCATCCAAAAATATTCAGGTATCAAATATTATCAAAAAGAATCTGCCAGCTCCACAGCAACAGGTCTTTTTTTCGCGGCACCGTTCTGCTGTCACTTAATGTCATCCAGCTTATCAGCTCCAAAGAGCTCAGCTGCTTTCTGGCGTTTGGCATCGGCATCTGACACTTCGCTCTGAAGCGGGCGCTTCACAACTGGTTTGTTTTCTTTTTTGACCACGTTGGCTTTTTCAAATCTGTGGTGTTCTCCTGCAGAATCTCCGGTTTTGAGGAGCACCTTGATGTGATTTTTCGAAACGGAGATGACCTCACCGCTCTGGTTGTCATACTTGGCCTTCTTTTTCGAGGATTTGGTGATCACAAGGTCTCCCACCAGCAGCTCCACTGCCACAGCAGAATCTTTGGCCGCATCTGTGTCAGGCTTCTGGGCGGTTTGCGTTGCCTCCGCCTTTTCTTTTCAGCAAGCTCTCTTTGCTTGCTTTCTTTCTCAGCTGCCAATGTCTTTCCTTCTTGCAAAGCCTGCGCCGAATCCAAACACAAGCGTTCAAAAATTTACATACATCCAAATCCACAACGTTTGGCCTTTTACTGCATCCGCGGGAATGTTCTGAAAAAATGAACCATTTTAAGATAAAGCAAGCGCGCCTCAGCAATCAGGGATCTGGCCTTTCCAACTTTCTCTTTGCCTTTCACCGCAGCTGCGTTTCCAATAGCTCAAGCCATGGAGCACAACCGGGTCTTCAAATTCGCATCTTCGAGAAGCTTGTCAGGCATGTCCACAGAGTTCTCTTTCATGTTGAGCTTGTAAGTCATCTGTTCCATCAACCACGCTTTTGCCACCAGGACGCAGGGTTCTACATCTCCTCGCAAATGCTGATATAAAAATTACTTTACTTCGCGTGATCCCCACCATGACATTTATACATTTTGTTACTGGCAAATCTTCTGGCATTCTATCTGACATTTTATCTGGCATTCTATCTGGCATACCTTCTGGCATTCTATCTGGCATATCCTCTAACATTCTACAAGCACCGTACTTAAGTCACATCAGGCGGGAAAAGTCACATCATCCCCATGGCACGGCGGCGATACGGAGAAGTCACATCAGGTAGCGGAAAGTCACATCAGGGAAGAAGAATCACCATGGCACAGCCTGTTTCATCTATACTTGGAGATGTAGTTAAAAGTAGCCGAAGCATTGCGCACAGCGATGATTTTGAAGGGCACAAGTTAATACAAACAAATTCTCGGCAGCTAATCCTATTGTATTTGAATATATTATATTGATGTCCTGCGTCGTGTGATCAAATCAAACCCCTATTGGTACAGCCTCAAATTTCTTGCAGTGCAAGTGGGTTAGCTGTAGCAAATCCTATTGGCAGGGCTGTGATCTAGGATGATAAAAGGATATGGGGGCCCCTTGTTTTCCGCAGGAAGCAGCAGCAGCAGGAGGAGGAAGCAGCAGCAGGCGGAAGCAGCAGCAGCAGCAACAGAAGGAAGCAGCAGCAGGAGGAGGAAGCAGCAGCAGCAGGAGGAAGCAGCAGCAGCAGCAGCAGCAGGCAAGCAGCAGGCAGCAGCAGCAGCAGCAGGAGCAGCAGCAGGAGGCAGCAGCAGGCAAGCAGCAGCAGCAGGCAAGCAGCAACAGGCAAGAAGCAGCAGGCAAGCAGCAGCAGCAGGCAAGCAGAAGCAGGCAGCAGCACAAAGCAGCAGGAGGAGGAAGCAGGAGGAGGAAGCAGCAGCAGCAGCAGGCAAGCAGCAGCAGCAGCAGCAGGAGACAGCAGCAGCAAGCAGCAGCAGGCAAGCAGCAGCAGGCAAGCAGCAGCAGGCAAGCAGCAACAGGCAAGCAACAGCAGCAGGCAAGCAGCAGCAGGCAAGCAGCAAGCAGCAGCATGGAGCAGCAAGCAAGCAGCAGCAGCAGGTGAGCAGCAACAGGTAAGCAGCAGCAAGCAGCAGCAAGCAGCCGCAAGTAGCAGGCAAGCAGCAGGGAAGCAGCAGGCAAGCAGCAGGGAAGCAGCAGGCAAGCAGCAGGCAAGCAGCAACCAGCGTTTGCCCCCTTGAAAGGATGATCAAATATATATATTTTTTCAAAATCAACGCAATAAAAAAAATGAACTTTTTCCAGCCGCACGGCCCCAAAACAATGAAATCGTTCAATTACTAAAAGTTGTGGTGATGCCCAAATTGAACTTTTTCCAGGAGCACGGCCTCCCGATACGACTTTTACAAGCTGATACGACTTAACGCTAGCGCTTGTATCTGGCATATCTTCTGGCATATCTTCTGGCATATCTTCTGACATTCTATCTGACATTCTATCTGGCATATCTTCTGACATTCTATCTGGCATATCTTCTGACATTCTTTCTGACATTCTTTCTGGCATTCTATCTGGCATATCTTCTGACATTCTTTCTGGCACTCTATCTGGCATATATTCTGATATTCTTTCTGGCATATCTTGTGGCATTCAGAACATTCTTTCTGGCATATCTTATGACATTCTTTCTGGCATATCTTCTGACATTCTTTCTGACATTCTATCTGGCATATCTTCTGACATTCTATCTGGCATATCTTCTGACATTCTTTCTGACATTCTTTCTGGCATTCTATCTGGCATATCTTCTGACATTCTTTCTGGCACTCTATCTGGCATATATTCTGATATTCTTTCTGGCATATCTTGTGGCATTCAGAACATTCTTTCTGGCATATCTTCTGACATTCTATCTGACATCTTTTCTCACATTCTTCCCGTTGAGGTCCGGCAGTGCCCACTGCGATCTGGAAGTTGCGGTTGAGGTCCGGCAGTGCCCACTGCGATCTCCGGCAATGTGTTCCGCCGTAGCAGCATCGCCCTCTGGGTCGGAAGGCCTTTCCTGAAGCACACGAGCACTTGGAGACTTCTGTCGGGAACAATGGGGGTTTGGACACCACGTGCTCTTCTACAGGCGCTGCAGGAACTGGAGGTGAGACTTCTGTCGGGCCGGACCCCCGCGACGACGCACCACCTGGCTCACGTTGGCGATGGACACCAAGGGACAGTTCGATGGTACTCACTCCTGCGCCAGCGGGAGCGCTCATGGAAATTCCCACACATCACAAATATAACGAGGAGCAGGTTAGGCTTAGAAAAGGAGCATCTACTAGGGAGAACGTGAAAACATAGTAGGAATGATGATGATGATGATGATGATGATGATGCGTTCGCCCAAAGCAGAATCGAAAGATCTCAACCGCAAAGACGCTTCATCGTGAATGTGAGCAAGTAAAATTGGCTGGGAAGAATCGTCGCTCCCAGCAGGCAAAACTTCTGTAGCTTTTGCAACCGCTGAGCCGGGTGCTCTTTTGATAAGTTCACAAAAACAATCTCTGGCAGCAGCCACCGAACTGTGACTGATAGTGGACATCTCTACGCAGCGAAAGTCTCTGCAAAAATCTGCCAAACAACGTGTTGCAGTGTGAGGATCGCTGAGCCCAGTCCATATCAGCCACATTCTTTGGATCCTGCCATGTTCTTTCGCCCCATGGTGCAACTGCAATTGCTTCTGTAATTTGATTGCTTTATTTCAGAAAAAATCTCGAAACTTGCAGGCGTCTGGGATTCGAGATTTGAGTCGACCTCTTCGATTTACGCCCGTGATATCTGTGGACTTTCAAATCAAAACGTTTATATATCTAATGCTTCGGCGGCAGATGCCAGCACTTCTCTCAAATCGTTTTCTGAGGAAGACAAGGTCTCCAGAAACGATTTCAAGTCCGCCTCCAATTTGCAGGCTTGTTCCACCAAATCCGATTTCGCCATGAACCATGGCCATGGCAATCTCTACAAATCATTTGAAGTGATTGTCTTGTCTTTGGCTGCTATTTCTCCAGACATAAGGTCTGTCCCCCTCAAAGAAATATAGAAACAAATTGCGTGGTATCCTCATGCTATACTTACCAATTTGGATCTTGAAACCTAGATTTCCACATGCCCGGGCCGTATGCCGAAACATAGCTGCGACAAGCTCTAAGCCACTATTTGCCACTAAATAGGCGGAAAAGATGAGATATAAGAAGACAAACAGCTCCCATAAGAATCTACATAATGGAAGGATATACTTGATTTGCCTGGACTCTGGCACCACGTCAAAACCCAGAAAACGGTTATCTTCCACCAATTCAAGTTGAACAGGAGGTCCGTAAAAATCCGAATGCAAAAAGGATTGAACTGCACTGTGTGCTTTGCTCAATTGCGACATCAATAAAACCCTGTTGTCTACATATCGCCAACAGTGAAAAATCCACAAAAATCCTGTGTCCCACAAAATGAGAGGACCATGCCCTTGACCATGCTACTTCAACAGCCGCGACAGCTATTTTAGAGAGGATTGGGCTAATTTGGTTTCCCATACATGTTCCACGAATTTGTCGGTATGTATTGCCAACTGCAGTAAACCGACCACACTCACAAGAAAGCTGCACCAGCGGCACCAGATGTTCTAACCAAAGTCGCTTGAAGTTAGCATGTGAACTTTGCTTTGAAAATCCCAAATGAACAGCAGAAGTCTTGATGGAGCCGTGCACATCCACCATGACACAAGGAGCAGGATGCTTCGATTGAAATTCACACAACATAGCCTCTACCATGGCAAGCAACCGTCCTTGTGGAATACTGTTGAAAAAGCCGACAAAATCGTCGTTGTGAAAAAACAATGATTCCTGGATGGGTGTTTCAGCACAAACTTTGTGGATCTTCCGCCACATGATGGGCGTAGCGCTGCCCCCAAAGCTAAACCCCAAACAGTGGTAAGAAGCTGTTTCAACACCAAAGCCGCGCCGGTAAGTAGCTTTGCAAGAATTGTGCCACGGTATGCGACGATGGTTCGTCCGACAAGAAACTGTTTTTTGCGCTTTAATAGCACATGTCCATATGGAAGTGAGGCTGAAGTATCAAGTCCCCACTGGTACTCTTTGCGCACCCAGGCTGGAATTGCCTGCAGCGTTGTTTGTCTGTGAAACTCGGTCGAAGCTTCCACTTGTTCAAAGATATCCGGCACGTTGCAAGTTCTAAAGACATGGACAAAACATCATGAAATGACCTGGCTGGTGATCTTGGCAATGTATCACAAAATCTTTCAACACGTGTTTTTTCAAAAACATCGCTCTCTTCATATTCAGCAAACTGCTAGATTCGCCGCGGTGTCGAGTCCGCTCTACATGTGCCAGGTGCAATTGCCACTGCGAACTGACAAAAACACGGAATTCCGAAACCCAATGGAGGGGGAGCCCGTGTCGCTTTGACCAACGACTGGACTGCTGCTCTGTCTTTTATGTCTTTTGGAAATATTACTCTTGATTAGGAAAAACTGGAGTTCGACTGTTGTACAAAAGGTGAACCCCCAAGTCATCTGGAATCTGCGCTGCAATTTGTTCTGCGGAAGCAAAAACATGGCCACTAGTCGTGGGGAGACCCGAAAAATGATTGCGAATTTGAACGCGACGACACACAGGTTGAAATTTTTTGTGGTTCCACAGAAGCTGATGAAAACTAGAATGCGCACTCTGAATACTACCAGAAGGAAGGTGAAAAGGAATACACCAGGACTTGTGCTCCAGAATGTACTGACGTAACCATTTTTGCACATACCAAAAAACTCCGTTGGCCCAAGGTTGCAATCAATCTATGTATGTATCGGTGTCAATGACAAGTTTGCCATGAATTAAAGAAATGATTGTGCAGGAAAAACCAAACAAGAAGGTGGACAGCAAACTGAGTTCTTGCCAGAAAATGCACAGCACATTGGTTACCAGTCCTTCCCTCTAATGATCAGTCATCATTAGACACCATCATCATCATTATCATCATCATCGTGGTGAAAACCTTCAAGGGGCACAGCGAGAACATGCACTGTTTTGCACATACCACAGGGAAAGAGCTACCGGATCTGATTTGGTGTTTCACACCCGACCTGCCAAAAGTTGATTGAAATTACTGCCAAAGCTCCTATTGCCTCCGGCATCCATATCAGAAACTGGAGCTTTCTGCGTCAAAAAGGAATGATGAGACAATTGATTTGCGCAAGGTCACTTCTTACAATCCATTTCTTGCCACAGCGCATGTGAACCACCCCTCGCAATCTACAAAGGTCTTGAGCTTCCGATCCCCAACCAGAATTCATGGTGGCGTGTTGTAAAGTAATTCGACGGTCCCGCCGATAATTGCAGGCGTCGCCCATTTTCCACGGACTCGATGAACAGCATGTTTTATATCCCAATCATTGTCCGACACCGCTACCCGGCAATAAAACCCGACTGCATCTACATCCGACAATGCAGGTTTGATGTTCTTTTCAGATATCACCCGCCACAAACTAACAGTCTCAGTTCCATGAAGGAAAGGATACGAATAACGCCAAACCGTGTTCATTGTCGGCGGTGTGTCTTTACAGAGATGAAAGGTCCACATAGCTCATGTTTCAGAAACTTTGAACTCTACTCGCTCCACAATGTCACTAAGATTCTTGGCCACAGAACAAAAAAGAGCAGCAGCATATTTGTTCTCGAATTCAGGAAGGTTTGGAATTCGTGCTTGTGTGTAGAGTTGAAACAGTGAATTTATCATCGGCCTCCGTTCATCTTGTGGAGGAGCCAAAAAAGTGAGCTTGCTTGGCCAACTTTGAAATTCATCACGATGTGCCTCATAAATGGCAACTTGTTCAGCATCGACCAAAGGAACTTGCTCCATCATTTGCCAATTTCGGATTGCCGGCCCTGTTCCAAAAATTTGTGTGTTGGGTGCACCGGTCTGCCCATCAAAACCCAAAATGCTGGCTGTTTGCTGCAACGGTGGAATTTCTTGTTGAGAAACCCTAAGTCGCTGTGGTAAGAATTGTTGCGGTGCATACGATGAAGCAAGCACTGCTGATGAGTGTTGTTGGTTGGCAATTGTGTGAGCTGTTAGCTGTGTTGTGAGCGGTGTTGATTGCGTTGCTGTTGCTGTTGGAATAGGAATGGCTGGTGGTGGCGGCGGCGATGGTAACGGCGCATTGTGCGCAGGAGTAACCTGCCGTTGGCGACCTGCACTGCTTCGGCCTTGCAATTTGCGACGAAGAGTTTCGACAGCAGTGTCAGTTGTTTGTTGAAGTGACTCCAACATCTGAGCTGGTGTGCCCCAATGACCCGGTGCAAATCTGGTTGCTAGTTGCCCCGGAAGTGGCGGAGCTGCTTTTGTTGTTGCTTGCGTGTAGACATATGGATCGGTTTGCTGTTTTGGAACATGAGCGGGCCTGGAGAAGCGTATGTATTGCAACCTTCTGCTGGTGTTGCAACAGTGGAAAGCAATGTGGTTGTTGTTGGTGTTGCGGCGTACGCATGTGGGCCCGGGGGTGTGAGCCACCTGACCCCCGCGTTAGGCGCTCCATCATGCGGCTGATTGCTGGATTGGGCTGATGTGTGTGGATGATGTGAATACAAGCCAACAAACCCTGGAGGAGGTGAACTAGGACGCGGTGGTAGTTTACAGGACGGTGCGTGTAGCACAGGTTGGATGTGATCATCCGATGACAAGGAGCGGGATTTTGAGCTCGCCTCTCTGAACCGTTTTGACCTCCTAGATTTTGCTTCTTGTTTGCTGAGAAGTTCAACTGCAGGACGTTTTCTATGTGAAGAATCAGGTGAAACATGTCTGGGCTGTGGGCTGTCTGCAATCTCTCTGTGTCCAGGATCCCTGGACCTCTGGCCTGCTGTCTGTGAGGATCCAGTACCAACTTGAAAACCACCTCCGAAATAGAAGTGGTAGTTTGACATGGCTGCACTTGGAAATTACGAAAACGTGTGCCAAGCACAAGCAAAACCATTGAACGTAGGTTTTAAACCGTCAAGACCATTGGTTGGACTAGTGTTGACTCTTGTGTGGCTGATGTCTCCTGATTGCAGCTCCAAAGTTATTTTTGAAAAACACAGATTGCTGCAGTGGGAAAACAGCAAGATTGAATGACGTCAATGATCAAGTGGAAGAATTAACGGTTGTTTCCACCAGAATCAAAACCATTCATTGTATGTGGGGTGGCGCACTGAATAAAAACAGTTTCCCCGTACGCGTGTGCTTCAGAAAAAAAACAATGATGTCATGAGCCAGCATCAATGCTGGGCCTCACATTTCCACATTGCAAGATTCAGAAAAAATGTCCCTCGCAAAAGCGGATTCCAAGAAAAATGGTGAACTGGACTCATGTCACAAAAGAGAAAAAGTCGCTGGTTGGTTTGTCTGAGTTTGTATTGCTGAATACAGGTTCAAGGACGTCACGTAGACCTGAACTTTCCTGTATCTTGTTGACCATCAACTCTCAGTATCTTAAACCAGTGAACGCAGTGTTCAACTGGTGGAGACTGTTTTGCGTTGAAAGATAGCGTTGGATGAAGATTTCAGACCTGCTGCAATAAAAACCCGGAGTGAACCGGATCCAATCACTATGAACTCGAAATACCGGAGAACAACCGATGGAAACAGCCGGGCGCCTCCGGTCACGACCAGCTCTTTGACAGTATCTGGCCGAAACACACTTGCATCTGTCCCCAACTGGTGAGGAGGTCGCCTACTGCGTCATCAAGTCTCAATCTGCAAGTCTTGAAAAACCATACGTGGGCATCATGTGCCCAACGTCCTGATAAACCAACATTGATAATGTTTGCGTCTGATTAGTGTGAGGGGCCCCCCCCCCAAACAATTTGAGGATACTCTATAACTCGCACTTTTTTTTTGCCCCCCCTCAACATTTTTTTGGTCAATCAACTTAAGAAAGGATTTCAATTTACTTTCAATTGATTTCAATTTATTTTCAATTGATTTCAATTTACTTTTAATTAATTAATTTACTTTCAATTGATTTCAATTGATTTCAATTTACTTTCAATTGATTTCAATTTACTTTCAATTGATTTCAATTTACTTTTAATTTACTTTCAATTGATTTCAATTTACTTCCAATTTACTTTCAATTTACTTTCAATTTACTTTTAATTTACTTTTAATTTACGTTCAATTTACTTTCAATTGATTTCAATTTACTTTTAATTTACTTTCAATTGATTTCAATTTACTTTCAATTGATTTTACTTGGAAAACCTTGCATTTTAAAGCTTTAACATAAATATGGCTTTCTAAAGTAAAAGGACCAGCTTTACCCAAAGAAAGGTGGAGAAAGGGTTTTGTTTTTTTTTTCACTCCCAAAAGTTGGTGCTCACAATAGGGTACCATCCAAACAATTATATTATTGAGTAACTGAGCCACTCATGAGGTACCCCCTTGAAAAATTGTCTGGGTGCTGTTTTTAAATAAGGGTTTAATAAGGCATCTAATTATTTGGAAAACCTTGCATTTTAAAGCTTTAACACAAATATGGCTTTCTAAAGTAAAGGCACCAGCTTTACCCAAAGGTGGAGAAAGGGTTTTGTTTTTTTTTTCACTCCCAAAAGTTGGTGCTCACAATAGAGTACCATCCAAACAATTATATTATTGAGTAACTGAGCCACTCATGAGGTACCCCCTTGAAAAATTGTCTGAGTGCTGTTTTTTAATAAGGGTTTAATAAGGCATCTAATTATTTGGAAAACCTTGCTTTTTAAAGCTTTAACATAAATATGGCTTTCTAAAGTAAAGGCACCAGATTTACTCAAAGAAAGGTGGAGAAAGGGTTTTGTTTTTTTTTATCACTCCCAAAAGTTGGTGCTCACAATAGAGTACCATCCAAACAATTATATTATTGAGTAACTGAGCCACTCATGAGGTACCCCCTTGAAAAATTGTCTGAGTGCTGTTTTTTAATAAGGGTTTAATAAGGCATCTAATTATTTGGAAAACCTTGCATTTTAAAGCTTTAACATAAATATGGCTTTCTAAAGTAAAGGACCAGCTTTACCCAAAGAAAGGTGGAGAAAGGGTTTTGTTTTTTTTTCACTCCAAAAAGTTGGTGCTCACAATAGAGTACCATCCAAACAATTATATTATTGAGTAACTGAGCCACTCATGAGGTACCCCCTTGAAAAATTGTCTGGTGCTGTTTTTTAATAAGGGTTTAATAAGGCATCTAATTATTTGGAAAACCTTGCATTTTAAAGCTTTAGCATAAATATGGCTTTCTAAAGTAAAGGCACCAGCTTTACCCAAAGAAAGGTGGAGAAAGGTTTTTTTTTTCACTCCCAAAAGTTGGTGCTCACAATAGAGTACCATCCAAACAATTATATTATTGAGTAACTGAGCCACTCATGAGGTACCCCCTTGAAAAATTGTCTGAGTGCTGTTTTTTAATAAGGGTTTAATAAGGCATCTAATTATTTGGAAAACCTTGCATTTTAAAGCTTTAACATAAATATGGCTTTCTAAAGTGAAAGGCACCAGCTTTACCCAAAGAAATGTGGAGAAAGGGTTTTGTTTTTTTTTTCACTCCCAAAAGTTGGTGCTCACAATAGAGTACCATCCAAACAATTATATTATTGAGTAACTGAGCCACTCATGAGGTACCCCCTTGAAAAATTGTCTGGTGCTGTTTTTTAATAAGGGTTTAATAAGGCATCTAATTATTTGGAAAACCTTGCTTTTTAAAGCTTTAACATAAATATGGCTTTCTAAAGTAAAGGCACCAGATTTACTCAAAGAAAGGTGGAGAAAGGGTTTTGTTTTTTTTTATCACTCCCAAAAGTTGGTGCTCACAATAGAGTACCATCCAAACAATTATATTATTGAGTAACTGAGCCACTCATGAGGTACCCCCTTGAAAAATTGTCTGAGTGCTGTTTTTAAATAAGGGTTTAATAAGGCATCTAATTATTTGGAAAACCTTGCATTTTAAAGCTTTAGCATAAATATGGCTTTCTAAAGTAAAGGCACCAGCTTTACCCAAAGAAAGGTGGAGAAAGGTTTTTTTTTTTCACTCCCAAAAGTTGGTGCTCACAATAGAGTACCATCCAAACAATTATATTATTGAGTAACTGAGCCACTCATGAGGTACCCCCTTGAAAAATTGTCTGAGTGCTGTTTTTTAATAAGGGTTTAATAAGGCATCTAATTATTTGGAAAAAATCTGGAAAAATCTAAAATTGAAAAAATAAAAATTTAAAAAAAAAATAAGAAAAAAATGAAATAATCTGGAAAAAATCTAAAATTGAAAAAATAAAAATTAAAAAATAAAATAAAAAAAATAATTGAACAAAATAAAAAATTTTAAAAAAATGAAAAAATCTGAAAAAAAATCTCACAATAGAGTTCCCCCCAACAAGTAGCATGTGACTGAATTAGGAGCAAGAAATTTCTCACAATAGGGTACCATCTCTTTAATCATTCCCAAACATTACATGAATTTAAAATAATTTAAAGGTGGATTCATGTGGGACCCCCAGCTGCGACCATTGCGCCCAGGAGCATCCCTAGCAGGTACGTTTACACACCTGTCAATGACGGTCTTCGTTGGCCGCAGCCTCAAAGACAGGCCTGCGGCCCCCTGCTTAAGTAAGAAACACAAAACTGAACATCTCACAACGTTCTTTGCCCTTAGTAGACAGGGCTTGACACACACACACACAAAAAAACTAATAAATAAATAAACGGGGTTCCGCAGGGTGTTCCGCGAATTGCCTGCAGGTTCCACAGGGCTTCTATGAATTTCCTGCGGGTTCCAGTCTTCCAGGCTCACAAAATGAAATTCAATGAAAATGGCCAAAATTCATCAAGTGAAGCACGTTGACATCAATCAAGCACCAGTCAATCAACCAATGAACCAAAACAGCTTAACCTTACGAAGTTTCACAGAGTTGCTCCTGCCGATTGTAGGTAGACGCTGGCCACTAGCCATGATAGCCACAAGGGAAAAAACAAGTGATTTTGCCTCTTTATTAAACCATTTGCCCGCTGACATTTTTTTGTTGGGAGCAACCCTGGGAGCAACCCTGTTGCACAGTGCCCAATCCAGTCAAGGCTCACTTGTTGTACGTCGCCATCTGTGCCCACTTCGGAGAGCTCCTGCAGCACAACATCTGTAACCACTGTAACCACTGGCCACACAGCCACGCGAATGTGAGTATCAAGTCCCAAACGTGAACCTCCTAATCTGGAAGGCCGGGGTCTTTGAATTTGTTGGGTGAAGAACAATGCAAGTGGAAGGTTAGTAATTTTTAAAGCCTTAGTGGAGCCAGGATCATAGTGACCTGAGAAGAGAGGCTTTGCATTCCTATCTGTTCCTATGATTCAAACTGGAGCACCTCTGAACTCTACAGTTCAGACCCCAAACATTCCCAGTTTTTCCGTAAAGAAACTACTTTCTTCGAGTGATCTCCGCCAACTGACATTCTATCTATCTGCATGACATATATTCTGACATTCTATCTGGCATTCTAACGGACATACTCACATTTCATCTGGCATCCTATCTAGCACTCCATCTTGCATTCATTCTGACACTCATCAGTCTATCTGGCATTCTAATTGACATATTATTTCACATCCATCTGGCATTCATTCTGACAATTCTTTCTGGCATGTGTTCGGGCCTGCATGTGCCCAAACTGATTTGGAGCTCACCACAGGGTTCGGGCCCGTGCATGCCCAGACTGCCGTGGAGCTTGCGATAGGCTTCGGGTCCGTGCATGCCCGAACTGCTGTGCAGCATGAGCTTCTGGAGCAAAATTGCTACAGCACACTTGAGCTGGCACTTGCTGTGAAATCAAGGTCCATTGGTGCCCACAGTGACAACAAGCTGGCAGAAGGAGGGAGCGAGGAGGGGTGACGGAGAAGGAGGCGGAGGATGAGGAGTTGCACCTTGGTTAAAATATTGTTAAAATCTAGAGACCCTCACTGCCAGGTGGGGAATAACAGCTCTGTAACAATTTCCATGTTTTTTTTGGAGAACCTCATTGTCCCAATCTTCATTGACCTAACCACTATTTGATATTTGGCTCCGTCGCAACCCTTCAACCACGGCCAATCTGAGATACTTGCCGAAATAGAAAGGTTCTTAGTTTCATGTGTTAATTTGCAAGTTGATCTCCAACTTCCAACTAATACTCTACATCCCGACTTTATCTGGTGTGGTGAAGTAAAAAAAATATATATATATAATTACCAAGTTTGTTTGCATAATATATAACGGTACTAAACCAAACAGGGTTGCTCCCAACATCCCCCGTACTTCAAGGGTAAACAGTTGCGAAGTACGAAGATTGAAGTCAAATCAACATCTATGCAGCCCCATGTGGAATAAGAATGGAATAGGTACTATATATAACATATATAGCAGGTTGGAGCAACATGACATACCATGACTATGAAAAGCTAATCACCGTTTCGCGTCCTGGTGGAGCGTTTCCTTGGCATATTCCTGCCAGGCCATTCGCAAGTCCATGTTTCGAATGGGATAATTCGTGCGTCTCGCAGTACGACCTCCTGACCAAGGCAGGAACCGGCCAAGGTGAGATGGTGCTGGTTTCAAAAGTGTCTTTTATTAATTACTGTATTCCAAATGTTGCAAACATGTTGGCAAACGGGAATTTGAAACTTTCACTGCAAAGTGACGTCCAAGCGTGGCAGTTCTGATGAGTCTTGGGGTATTCACAATGAAGAAACGAACAGCTGCTAGCTCAATGTTATGTGATGCCAGAGTCCGAGCGGATTCAAGTTAACGCCCCAGCTTGCTAGATTTTGATAGGAACCTACACCATGGAAACTTAGATACCCTGTATTTGTTTGGCGGTTCGCATCTTTCAATCTTAATTTATGTTTGTGTATTTCCCCACTGGCAAAAACAGCCAAAGCACTCAACTGCCCAAGGTTTTTCCACAGTTTTGCAGCGCAAAAACTAAGGCACCGCACCCTCCAACTGGGGCAGTTGTGCCTGCCCTAGGGAATCACGTGCTAGAGTTTGCCGACTTTGTGTCGGAATACTGCTCGCCTTTGACCTACGGCAGGCCATGGATTCCATGGATCGAACATGACCTATTTTGACATTCATGGGTTGGAAGCGTCAGCCACCATACAAAACACAATACTGTTATATATATATGCATACATACGTATATATACACAAGCATATACACATAAGTATATACATACATGTTACATATGCCTATTCATTCATCCATTGCCTTTCATTGCATTTCCTTTTGCTAGGACAAAGTATATTGCAATCTAGAGTACGACACACATACATACACAAACACATACATGTGTACGAATTACGAATAATTACACATATTCTTATTATGTACGTGTATGTTTACAAATATACATACAATAATCAAAGGAAGTTTAGGGGGAGAAACTTCCGTGTTACGGACTTTTAGAATGTCAGGGAAAGAGTTAGTCAAAGAAAGAGTTAGTCAGGGAAAGGTTAGTTAGGGAAAGAGTTCATCAGGGAAAGAGTCAGTCAAAGAAAGAGTTAGTGAGGGAAAGAGTTAGTTAGGGAAAGAGTTCATCAGGGAAAGAGTTAGTCAAAGAAAGAGTTAGTGAGGGAAAGAGTTAGTTAGGGAAAGAGTTCATCAGGGAAAGATTTAGTCAAAGAAAGAGTTAGTGAGGGAAAGAGTTAGTTAGGGAAAGAGTTCATCAGGGAAAGATTTAGTCAAAGAAAGAGTTAGTGAGGGAAAGAGTTAGTTAGGGACAGAGTTAATTGTAACTTTTAGACTGTCAGGGAAAGAGCTAGTCAAAGAAAGAGTTAGAATGGCATTGCAAGTGGTGCTGGTGGAGGAGTTGCCGATGGAGTTTTGAAGGAAGTCTCGCACGAAATGCGTTTTTGAGAGATAGCAGATGCACGAAACCCTATGTTTTTCCATACAAAGTCCGTCTCCGAACCTCCATGATCTACCTCTGTGGTGCGACGGTTGCGAGACGGTCTCGTGTGTGGTCGGGTCATGTTCGGATCATGTTCGGATCATGCTCGGATCGGTTCCGCATTGTAAATTAATGGGGTTTCAACTGTTTTTCGTGCATGTGCGGTCGACAGAATTCCATTGTGATTTGCAACTGTAGGATCGTTCCCGCATTGTAAATGGGGTTGCAAGTGGTGCTGGTGGATGAGTTGCCGATGGTGGAGGAGTTGCCGATGGAGTTTTGAAGGAAGTCTCGCACGAAATGCGTTTTTGAGAGATAGCAGATGCACGAAACCCTATGTTTTTCCATACAAAGTCCGTCTCCGAACCTCCATGATCTACCTCTGCTGTGCGACGGTTGCGAGACGGTCTCGTGTGTGGTCGGATCATGTTCGGATCATGTTCGGATCATGGGCGGATCATTCTCGGATCGGTTCCGCATTGTAAATGGGGTTTCACCTGTTTTTCGTGCATGTGCGGTCGACAGAATTCCATTGTGATTTGCAACTGTAGGATCGTTCCCGCATTGTAAATCGGATTGCAAGTGGTGCTGGTGGATGAGTTGCCGATGGAATTCCATTGTGATTTGCAACTCTAGGATCGTTCCCGCAATGTAAATGGGATTGCAAGTGTTGCTGGTGGATGAGTTGCCGATGGAATTCCATTGTGCTTTGCAACTGTAGGATCGTTCCCGCAGTGTAAATGGCTGTGTCAAGGTTGCTTCGTGCTGTGGCTGCATTGGTAATACTATTGTCTTTTGCAGCTGGATCTCGTAAATCGTATTGGAGTGGCTGCATGAAGGCTGCGACAGTGATTTGTCAGCAGATTTTCTCCATTTTGGCGCTAGTGATTTTCCTTCTAAAAATCCTTTTAAAAAAGTGCTTCAAAATCGTCTTTTTTTCGCTCTGGCGTCGAGATCCGGTTTTGGAGCTACAATTTCCGACGCCGTTGCGCGTAGTTCTATTGTGTTTTGCAACTCAGTCTCTGCAGATCGCATTGTAATGGCTGCGTCAAGGTTGCTTCGTGCTGTGGCTGCATTCGTAATACTATTGTCTTTTGCAGCTGGATCTCGGAAATCGTCTTGGAGTGGCTGCATGAAGGCTGCGACAGTGATTGGTCAGCAGATTTTCTCCATTTTGTCGCATTAGATCGCATTAGTGTTTTTTTTGTTTCACGTAGGTTTAGAGCAGTGTGAAGTGTGGGGCGTGAAGAGGTGCAGTGTGAAGTGTGAAGTGTGAAGGAAGCAGTGGGAAGTGAGAAGTGTGAAGTGTGGAATGTGAAGTGTGAAGTGTGGAGTGTGAAGTTTAAGTTTGGAGTGCGAAGAGCGCAGTGTGAAGTGTGAAGTGTGAGGTTTGGAGTGTGAAATGAACAGTGAGAAGTGAGAAGTGTGGAGTGTGAAGTGTGGAGTGTGAAGTGTGGAGTGCGAAGAGTGCAGTGTGCAGTGTGAGGTGTGGAGTGTCGAGGGAAGGACACGGTCGGGACAGGTTGTCTTTGAACTATAGGTCATTTATGTTTGGGAAACTTCCGCCGCCGGCTTGCCCGGGTCTATGTTAAATAAATATATATAACTATGTACATATATAATATATCACATATATATATATATAAACACTCACAACACCATCTTTTACGTGCGTTGCAAACCAGTTTAGTCAAAATTGAAAAAGTTTAAATGAGAAATTCAAAACTGTGATTGCCGAAAAAAGAAGGCAATACCCGCTACCTTCATAAAAGGGGCACAAGTATTTCTCCCCCCGCCACACCCGGAGGAGAAATACCCCCCGTGTCCCCTGAGCTTCACGCAACACCGCAAACACTCAGGCACTAGACACAGACAATCACCAACATTCAGAAAATTTTCGAATCAACCAAGAAAAAGCTTCCCCCCTCCCTTGGTCTTTTGGCGCGCTTGGCGCTCTTTCCACGTCCCCCGGCCCTGTTCTCCACGAGAACTTGCTCAAGCGAGGGCTTTGAATTCCATGAAAGAAAAATACAGTGAAACGGAGTCAATAGGGTTTTGGGAATTTGAATATCAGTCAGCATTGCTAGACCAGAGTTAATATAAATTTTGGCGGTCTTCAGAGCGGTCCATCTTCCCGCTAAGATGACCCGATCAAGGGAACCTCCCTTGACGAACAGGTGGGTTGCCCCACCTCTTCTGAGTGAGTAGGGGCGAAATTCCCATGCTTCTAACTTGAGTTTACGGATACAATCCGCAAAAAGATTTCGCCAGGCGTGGGGTTTTAAAGTCAGAAACGTGTGTTCAGGGACACGCTGTTTCCATACCCACAAGTGCTGAAGCACGTGCTTTTCAGTTAAAGTAATGGATTCAGCTGCACCTTGTCGTTTACCCGCCTTGGTCAGACCAAGGTTGATAACCGCTGGTTGGTTGGCTGAGACCATATGGATCTGCCAAGCTTGTAGAGCTAACAATTCTCCAGTTCATAAAAGACCATAAAATCCAACCAATAAACTAAGGCCAAGAGTTTCATGGCCTTGGGTGACAGACCACCCTACCATGGCTCGTAAAACGGCCTCAGTCATTGGAGGAGCTCGTGCTGGGATTTCATGCACTGACCACGTCTTCATGAGACGCCAAGAGGCTGGGAGGTTGTGCTTTAACTTCGGTAAATGATCCTGCAACGCAGCCATGAAGGTGCTTGCAGTAGCACGTCCCTCCCCTTGGGCCCACAGGTATTCAAGATAGTCTGATACCATCCCATCCATGGCATCCTGTCGCGTAGGAAGTTCAAGGTTTTCTTGACGTAGATACTTGAAGAACTCGGCAAGGGCGGCCTTGTAGCGCTGCTTTGTTTTGTCTTGCACTGTGAGGCTTTTGAGGCTACCTAGTTTTTGGCGGATCTTTTTCCTAGTTTCCTTGCTGCTGGCTCCCAGACAGGAGGTTACTTTTTTACCCATTTCTTACGGGTTCCCCAGCGCGATGGTTTATCGGCTGGGTTATCCTTGGTATTGATGTAACCCCAAATGGGGCGAAGCCCGCTAGCAAGTATGTAGGAGTTGATCCGCATGATGGTATGCCTCATTTTCCTTGAAGATGATCTTCCCCTGGTCAAAGCGTGGAGCACTACCAGGCTGTCCACTAGGTGGACGCACCTGATGTTGAGTTGTTTGTGCTGCAACACTCGCCACTTCAACGTAGTAAGCACTGCTCGAGCTTCTAGCACGTTGATGTGTTCCTCGTCACCTTTCCACTTCCATCCTGAAACTGGTTTCCATCTCCACAACCGTCCTGGAATGCCCGTCCTGAGTCGGTGGTGCTTCACCGGAACTTCTGACACGCTCTGCAACATCAGATCTTCTCCCTTGATGGAGACCAATCCAGCAAGCTTTGCTGCCAGATGATCACTGGGAGAGAAAGTCTTGTTGGCCTGTCCGAACGGTGGCCGCAAAAGCAAAGTTTGCAGATGAGGTGATTTTCCGGGGGTGAGCTCGGTCATGATGTCCGACAAGGAGGTAGGAGATGTTACCCCTAAGGGCCCCAGTAGCTGCTGTAGCAGCCACGCCACAACTCCCACCGCCCACGAGTTGCCCACCAAGCTGAGTCTGCAATCTTCATGGGCTACCGTCCCATGGTACTCCTTCTTCATGCATTGGAGTGTGTAGTTGGGAGGGAATCCCATGATTGCCTCCCTTTCTCTGATGTTAGGAGTCCTCAGACTCCCTTGCGCATCTTGTAGGCAGTGCTGGTCCATATACTGGTAAGGTGGAAACCTGTGAAAGTGATCCTTCCATCTCTGTACTTCTTGTTCACTGCAATCTCGAAGTCCAGCTGGTCGCCTTAAAGGCTTTGAGCTCGGCCGCGCGGCAGTGACCGTAGGCAGTGGCTTTTGGGAGGTTCTCCACCATCCCTTCTCCAAGAAGTTCTTCTCCTCGACGGTGGTCTTCAAGTTCACTTGCCCTTGGAGGGGGAGTCTTTCCCCTGAACCCCAGAGAATCTCGACTCCTTCGCCCTCCTGGAGTTCCCAGGTGATCCAGTAGAGGCGGGGGCGGTGTGCGAGACAAATGCCATCTGCATCAATGAACCATGGTAAAGAGTTCAAACTCTTCGTTCATGACCTGGCAGTCGTTGAAGTCCATAGACGCCACATTCTCAGTGATGCTGTGTATCTGCGCCCACGGGAAAGCTCGCTTGAACATGCCTACTATCCTGGGCACCTCCTTGAAGAGCTTGCTTCTCTGGTCCTTGAGGGCACCTTTTCTGTCGCTATTGAGGCCTGACACCCCTTGACCGGGGGGGGTCCTGCTCCTACCAAAACCAATCCAACTGAAGAGTATTTGAATGACCAAGCATGAACCATATCCCAGTCCAAAGAAGTTACATCTTCAACGTGCTCACAATCCGGGAAGTTGGACTCTACCACCCTACGAGCTTCTGGATTGCTTTCGACAGAGATATGCCATGCCACCAGAGCTTTGATGGCATCCAATGTCACCCTCAAGGCTCCAATCCCGTCGAAAAGTCCTACACTCAAGATCTGAGTCATTTCTAGTTCTTCCGGGATATCACCCCTGACCTGACTCAAACTGGCAGCCTGACCATAAGGAGTAAGCCCCACACTTCGCGCAATTCCTCCCCCACTTGTGGATGCATCGCTGGCCGTGACCATGGAGTCGAAGTTCCCTCGAAAACTCATAAAACTCAAAGGACACAAACCAATAAACCTGACCAACTCAACCATGACTTCACGGTGCATCCAAACCCGGGCAGTGGGCTTTCTAGAGTTGCCTTCAACAATCATACGCCAGATGTGGTTCAGACTAGAAAGTAAAGGCCTATTGAACATTGAAATGTATACGAAGCCCTCCCCCAACTATCTGTAGCTCTCGTTGTGAAGCTGTGCCACGCCCCTAAAGCTCCAGCGCCAGCCGCACATACTTGGCCACTTTGGGAGGCTTCGCATAGAGCGTCCCTTCTTCTCCATCAAGCCATGCCCCTTGCACTTCTGCACCCAAAGATTGTTGGACCGTCTTCTTCGGGTGTCTTGGGAGGCCATTCAGCTCATAGCACTCCCTTACCTGATCTACCACCTCTGACGTGGTCCCGGCCACCAGACCAGCTGTCTTCCGGTCCAGTTTTTGCAGCTGGTCAAAGTTGTCAAGGTAAACAAATTTGGAAAACCGCTAAAGCACCGATCTCGTCTAAGCTCTTGGATAGTTAGCCCCAGCCCCTTCACTGAACCAATGGACTTTTGAATGCCAGCCCGGTGGATGTGCTGAGCTATCCCCACGCTGTTGAGGTACCCCATTGGCAAAACTCGACCAGCCAAAAACCATCTCTTAGAATCTTCACCTGGGGGTACCAGACACCGAGGTGCCTCCTTTCCGAAGGCCATGAACTTGGTCCAGGCTGGAGGAGTCCGGAACAAGTAGAAGAAGCATCTGAGGTCCTCGGACGAGGTAACAATAACATCATGGTCATGAAGATGTAGGGACCCCAGTTGGGTAACCGAAGGTAAAGTACCAACATCACCTGTTAAACAGCGGCTCACCATGTTCCAAGGCTTCAAGTTCATGATCAATCGAGCCAAGGGAATGTCATCCTTCATCTCATCTTTACTGACTGAAAAAAGGCCATTTAGAAGCGGCTGGTTGTTAACCTTGTAGATGGATTCCTCAGAAACTACTTCACAAAGTCCCCGATGTACCAAACCACATGCAACTTCTTCCCAACCGTCCCCTTGAATCATGACAGAAGGTGTTTTCAATCTCACTTGATCTTCAACTGGTAAGAGGGTCTCGTCAATGTTGTTGACAAAGTGGGCCACCCCCCGCTGCAGAAGTCCCGTATGTCCAAACAGCCAACTTCGGGGGGTAAAGAAGATTCAACACTCTTCCAGTTTATGGGTATGCCTAGCCTCACTTCTTCCCCAGAATAGTCCAGCCCTCTCGAGCTAAAGAAAGACTTGAAGTTGAGATCAGGGAGTGGTTCTTCCAGAATTGATGACCCTGTCACCACCTCATCCAGCCTTTTGCACACAGAACGTGCGGCTGGAGAAAGTCTCTCGCTAGCCCCAGTCTCGCCGAAGCTATGCATACTGTTAAGGCTAGCTAGAACTGCTGGGAGAAACGCGGAATGAGATTCTGGGTGATGGCTAAAATGCGCAACAGGAAGTGCAAACAAGTCTCCTTTTCCTGTAATGGACCTTGGTCTGCAACTAGGTTTTTCTAACATTGAAAGCACATCCACCACCAAAGAACCAAAGCTTCCGACTTTGATGACTCCGTCAGCGCTGCTTAGGCACTCATCTACCCGGCGCTGCACATGCAAGTGAAACTCTTGGGAGCCAGCCTGTGCACTCTGCTGGCTCCCTTCAAAGTGATGCAACTTGAATTCCGTCTCCTCATGGGAGTCCCCGTGCCGCCAAGCTTGGGAACTCCCTTCTGCACCTGAGGCCTTCTCACGAGCTTCGACGATCAAAGTGTCTATGTCCTCAGCGGTGAAACCTGTGCCAGCCAATCCCTCCATAGTGCCACCTCTTTCTTGTCTTCTCCTCTTCGCAGCCTTTCTAGAATCGTCATACTTGTCTTCTCTGGAAAGTTTTTGGGACCCTTCTGAATCAGTCAATGATGCCAACCTCCTCAACTCCTCTCTTTCTTTTGCCATGATGTCTTCCTTCTTCTTTTCCAGCCCCGGCTCCTCTATTCTTCCCTCCATCACTTGACTGATTCTTTCCTGATCCCTTTCCTTTTCTCGCCTTTCCACCCATGTTCTGGGAGGTGTCTCCTCCCTTCCCTGACGCCGGCCTCGTCATCAGCGACCTGAGCCTATCTTCTTCACGTGCTTGGCAAGCAGCGGATAGTCGCTCCTGAGCTTCCGTCATTCCGCCATCTTCGCACTTCACCAACTCATTTATTGTCGGCACATAGTCCAGTGGGCGCCACGACCTAAAGCCTCAAGGCTTTTCAGCCGTTGCGTGAGCACATCCATGCTGCTGCCCACTTTTCCTTGGGCTAACAGGTCGAGTGCCTGGCTGATGGTAATCACCTCCTGCTGAAGTGAGGCACTCATTCCAGGCATCACCACCTGCCTGCTGTATTGTGTGAAAAGTGGGGGAAGACTTTGTTTGTCCATTCCCCAGGCTGTGCCAGCCGCTGTGACTAGGCTGCGCTTTATCTCCTGGAGAGATCTCGAGGAGAGTGCGCCTAGGCACCTTTTCCACACGGCCCGCAGCCGCTTGTCGTCCTCGAAAAGGCCTGCATGTCTCACCAACTTCCAACGAGCTTGAAGACGAACTAGAGGATGTAGTGCCCAAGCTCCCACTGCTGCTGCCTTTGTCTTTCTTCTTTTTGCTCCTTCGGTCCTTCTTTGCTATCTTGCGGGCTCTTTTGAGGATTTTTGACCTGACCCTCACATTGGGGTCCATGCCGGTGCCACCAAAGACTTCCGCCAAAGTTCTTTGGCCCACCTCTCTGCTCTCTTCCCCACCTTTGGGAGACTTGCTTGGTCTCCCTTCTTCTGCCTCCTCTCTCTTCTTCCTCTTCGCTTCTTTTTTGTCGACCGTTTTGGCCTTCCTTCCGGCTTCTTCCATCCTCGCCTGCTCACGCCGCAGCTCCTGCAGATCATCTCCTCCATCTTCTCTTCTCGTTGCTTCTTTAAGATTGCTCATCCAACTCTCCTCCATCAGGCTCACTTCTTCGAACTTGCCGGAGTGCACCAAGAGCTCGTCTGCGAGTTGCTGGTTGCAATCCACCGTGCATAGGTGTACAGCCACCAGCTTGTCGTCCTTTCTGCCGCTCAAGATCCTCAAAAGATCTTCATCACCTGTTCCCTTCACTTCCAAGTCCAGGAACCATTGGCCATCTTCACTTCTGACGCTTTTCACTTGTCCTGCCAGCTTCACCTTCCTCCCATAATACACTGCCTCTGGGAGGTAGATTGACCTGAGTCCCGCCAGCGCCTTGGGGTTCAAGTCTGAAAAAGATTGCAACTTCGGCAGGACTTGCTCCTCCTTCTCCTTCTCCGCTTCTTGTCGGGCAGGTCGTCGAAGGGCTCCTCTCGATGATGCAGGCCTCCGCAAGGCCCCTCTTTTCGGCGCCATCCTTCAGTCAGCGGCGCCTGTCGCGCCTTCTACTGAAAAGCTCTTGCTTTCCTCTTTTCACCTGTCCTTTATTTGTGGACGAGGTCCACCTGGCGCGTGATCGCTCACCGGCAACACCCCCCTCCACCCCGAGCCCTGTCTTGGGGGTGGAGGGTGATCAGGTTCCCGGGGGTACCACTGACGGTCCTCCCGACGATCAGGGGCGGGCCAGGTGGTTCAGGCGGTTTCTCTGACCTCCTCTTTTTCTCTTTTCCTCCCTCTGGCCTTTCTTCCTCAGAATCCAATTCTTTTCTCCTCTTTCGATCTCTGTCACGGCTCCTCCTCTCTCTTCGATGGCTCCTGCTTCCCCTCCGGCGACTCCTGCTTCTTTCTCGCCTGAGAAACCTGTCTTCTCCCCTTCTCCTCTCTTTGGATTCTCCTCGACGATTCCTTCCGCTGCTGGCTGCCCTTGGCTTCTCCTCTTCAGTTCTGGATTCCCTTGTTTCCTTCTCAGGCTCTTTTTCCTCCTTGGGTGGCTGGAACTCCTCGGCCTTGATGAGCTGCTTGGGGGGTGCTGGCGGTGCCCCCTTGGGAGTGAGGTTCAATCTCCCTTCTTTCTTGTTCTCCTCCTTGTCCTCCTTCGGCTCAACCTCCTCTTTCGAAGGTTGGGAGGGTGGCGGCCCCTCCCCTGTAGATGGTGTCCCGGTCGCCCCGCTGGTCACAACCGGGGGACGGCCAAGCCTCTGGAGCTCGTCCCTCAAGTCGGCCTCAAAGGTCCGCGCTTCGGCTAACGCGAAACCAATGAAACCTGGATGTGTCTGGCCAATCGAAACCAGGTAGAACACCCGGTTGAAACAACGGCACAGGGAACAGCCACAGGTTGTGGCGTGTCCCCACATGCCAATCCTTGAAAGCCAGAGCTGCGCGTAATCACTGGTGTTTTCGCGTTTACATCCGTAAGCGTTTGTGCATGTATATCTGTATATATATATATATATATTTGCAGGGATATGAACATATATTCAGTTGTCTAGATAGGTAGATGAACAGTTAGATAGACAAACAAACAAAGAAACCTCACTTCCTTGCTGCCCTCGGGGGCAAAAATATTTTGATAGTTACCCTGCCCTCCAGT
>CAMXCT020000113.1:1846284-1863784 GCA_947184155.2 Cladocopium goreaui | reverse complement strand
AGTTTAACTTCTAAACTTCCTTCGATGATTGTGTATCGTCGTTAAATTGAATAAATTAAACTATCCCTTGTCTTAGCACAGTATATCAAATCATATATCTTGTGTATGGCCTTAGTGCAACAGTGGCACGAAATGGGGCACCATTTGGAGCACGGTAAAAATAGCCAACTCAAGTATAGATCTCCTACGTGCCAATATGATATGCTTTGTGATTGGATCTGGAATTATATACGGTATTCAATATTCAATATATCTATTCAGTATTCAATATTCTCCTAGGTTTTGGAGGCTGGCTTAGCTCCGGCCAGATCCTGGCCTAAGCTCCGAAGAGGAAAACAATACAAAACCGCAAGTTTTTGGTTTTACCACACTTTTTTCATTTTCAGAGCACGAAAAAAATGATAACAAGAGCACGGACTTTCAACATAATTGAGACCATACAGCACGATTTGGCGCACGATAAACCGAGAATAAAAGCACGCATTGGAGCACGATTTGGTGCACGACAAACCGTGAAAAAAACCGCATTGGAGCACGATTTGGTGCACGACAAGCCAAGAAAAAAAACACGCATTGGAGGAAACAATTTACTGGACATCCGGTTTCGATTGATTTCACATGTGTTTGAAGCAGTTTATTTCTGAAAGGAAAATTTGGTACCCTAAATGGTGGTATCTTCGGTGCTTCCTCTATTTAAACTTATCTTAGGAAAAGCACGCTTTTTAGCACCATTTGGTGCACGAAGAAATCAATTCAAAATACAAATACCAATCCTCAAGTTTTGTCAGTACCACTACCAATAGTCAATACCTTCATGGAAGATTGCACTCAGAGAAACCACCAGCAACAATTTCCCAAAAGACACACCAGGCCAGGAACCACAAAGTAGAACACGATTTGGTGCACGACAAACCGCGAGAAAAAGCACGCATTGGAGCATGATTTGGTGCACGACAAACCGCAAAAAAAAAAAACACGCATTGGAGCACGATTTGGTGCACGACAAACCGAGAAAAAAACATAATAATAATACATATAACTCGTGCTCCAGCACAGCAGCAAACTTATTAAACTAGCAGATGAACTTTGATGGGAAGTTTGGATATAGTGTATGATTCATGTTTGATACTTGATATGGTTGTGATTCCCGATCCCAAATGGTCTTGAGAAGTGATTCCCATGTCATCTTTCTCCTAATCTGATGTGTGCAAACCACCACGTGTCTACATTGAGCAGAATGGACGGGCTTTGTTTCAAAAATTTTGAACCATGGTGTCCCACTTTGAAATAATTCTCAAGCAAAAAAAATGAGCATGTCCCCAGGCCCAACAATCCTTGAGGAAAAATAACTTGATTTTAGGGTGCTCCTTTTGGGGTGGTGTTTAGTAAGGAACCCTTTTACTGACTGTTACAATATTTAGGAATCACACAACATATATATGTATATATATATATATTATATATATATATATATCATATTTAAAAAAACACATCAACATAATACAGCATATTCGCGTAAGAAATGGCGTTATTGAATGCCTTAATGGGCCGGTTAACATCTCCCGGCAAAACAATGGTCACCTCCGGTGTCGCCAAGCTTCGAGGAGCTTCGAGCCAGTGAAGGTCGACCTCCTCTGCTAGTCCTGGGGAGGGGAGGTAACATGGGAGCTTTAAGTGGAGGTACAGAAGATGGATTTGTTCTCATCTACCTTCTGACAATCTGACAATACAATACAACCCGGCTTTGTAGAAAAAACACATCCTCATTGAACTATGATTTCGTATTGAAATTATTGACATTGGATTCTTTCGGGCCAGGCATGTTCGATGAAACTGATACTCCTGCTCCTTCGGAAAATATATTCAACATCTGGTTCTGACTTGGTGGCAGAAACCAGTTAGTAGCTTCTATCATCTATGATCTTCTGACTTCTGCCCCTGGCTTTGTTAATCGGCTTTATGAGGTTAATCCACTTTCAGTACAACTGGGGTAAAATAATCTACGATTCCGCCAGGAGTCGAGGATGCGGCGTCCATGATCGAGCGCCGCGCAGCTGTTAAGCTCGTAGAGTTCCTCGTGCCACGTGGTGAAATGTTCATTCCCTTTAAGGGGAGCCCTCCAGCTTACCAACCAACACTAAGGGCAAATCTTTAGCATCTATGACTGGGGGAGATGGGGTCCACCATTCTGTGTCCAGTGAGTTCTGTCAAACAAATGGTCAAACATCTCAATATATAGTCACGTAGTATGTATCTATGTGTCTATGTGTCTATGTATCTATGTACCTATGGATCTGTGTAGGTATGTAGGTATGTAGGCATGTAGGTATGTATGTAGGTATGTAACGGTATGTAGATATGTATGTAATGCATGTATTGCATGCAATGTATGTAATGCATGTAATGTCTGTAATGTATGTAATGCAATGCAATGGAGTGTAGTGTAGTGTAATGTAGTGTAGTGTAATGTAGTGTAGTGTAATGTAATGTAGTGTAGTGCAATGTAATGTAGTGTAGTGTAATGTAGTGCAGTGTAGTGTAATGTAACATAGTGTAGTATGTAGTGTAATGTAATGTAACGTAATGTATGTACGTATATGTATGGATGGATGCATGTTTGCATGTATGCATGTATGCATACAAATGGAAGCATGGAAGCATGGAAGCATGGAAGCATGGACGCATGGAAGCATGGAAGCATGGAAGCATGGAAGGATGTAATGTATGCATGTATGCATGTATGTAGGGCCTGGAGGTTAAAAAAAAACAAAACACAACGAACAAACAAACAAACAACAGCATCCCCAAACGTTTGTCTATGTTCACCCATCCAACTGTACATAGATCCCACTACCCGCCATGGATTCCCGGAGGGGAACCCGGCCTTAGCTGCACAATCTCTAGGATGCAGGTGTCAACCTTCGCCGTTAGCTGATCCAACTTGGCATCCTCCAGGCACAGTGGAAAATGTCCAACTAGTATTATAAATCTATATTAAATATATGGCATACTTATCTACATATATATAAATATGGCATATATAATCATATATATATATATGGCATGTAAATATATTTATAACTATTATATATATATTTATATATATATATATATACATATTATATGCTATTATATACTCAACCGGGCTGCATGTCTATGATTGACCGCATAGTATCTATAAACAATCCTGGGGGATACTATCATGAAAATTGTTTACCATGGAAATGATCGCTGGGCACCTATGCGGCTACTTTAAGCAAAGTGGGACATTTCAGACTTATAGACTTTTCAGGCGAGGTGGATTGAGCCAACAAACGATTTCAAGTGCCACTTGACCAAGATGAAGCCTTTGGTGTCAAGATGGGGGGAGTTCTTGCCATTCTTGATTGAGGAAATCAACCAGCTTGACTTACAAAATGATAGAAAAAACCTGGATTTTCCTGGCTGCCAACATGGGCTATCAAGGGAAGATTGTCCCAAATCCCGAGGAAAACTCCTGGGCAAACCCCTGTAACGGTGGGGCCAAAACTGGAAACAAGTTGATTGGGACTCTAACCCATCTGCGACGAGCCCTAACCTTAAACTGCCAAAGTGGTCGGAATTTGTTGGCACCTTGGCACTGTTGCGTCAAGGTGTGGTAACAGTATAGCGATTTCTTCAGTGGAATAGTTTGGAGCATATTCTGCTGAGCAAATCCAAGATGATCAAAAGCATTGTTGGTTTGCTAGTGGACTAAATGGTTTATATACTGGCTTACTTGCTGAAGCAACATGCGGTTGAAGACAATGACAAGCATTGTCTTAGCTAAAAAAGTTTAAAAAAAAACATGTTTTTTTCTCAGGGAAACAGCTTCAATGTCAACATAGCTGTTTGCCGCACTATTGAAAGTCAACCTGTGACTTTGGCAGAAAGTCAAGGCCATCTGGAATCATACCCGTATGCAGCACTTTAAAACTATATAGATCTTTCACCCAAACGACTCAACAAGTCGTAATAGACTTGCACAAAATCCCTGGCTTTATCCAAAAAAAACTGCAGTCATACCATTCAATATAGCCCAAAGAAAGATGGTATTCAAATACATAATATTCAAATGCAAGTTGTCCATTCCATGGCAGATAAGCCGGGTCCAGATCATCCAGGGCCAAAGTCTTGGGCTTCCCGAGGTCACCGGCTGACCTGGGAATTCACGTGATGTTTCGTCCAAAAATCGATTGGTAAATGGTGGACAATTTTGGAACATCCAAAATGGCTTGGAACATATTGGATCGCCAAAACAACAGGTTTTCAGTGCGGAACTAACATGATGACAAATTGAATTTAGGGGTAGCCTTTTTTCAGACAAACCTAAGTCGACTTCTGAAACAAGACCAGCTAAAACACTGCACTCGCTTTAGGGCAGAGATCGGTTTTGCTCTGGGTGCCGCAGCTAGTGTGTCATGATGTTGGCTCCCACTCACCTGGATCTATTTGTTGTGCTCCTATCAAGAGCTAGGGCCACTGATAGCAGTGCTGGTGATGCAAGCGGATCGATATCCACGATGGAAATTATGCCAACCATCACCAGCTCCAAATGTGGGAGAACTGTTCTGCCAAGATACTTGTCACCTTCCATCGTGTCCTGATGCGCTTGAGACACATCCGAGATGATGGATAGCACTAGCATGCCCTAGCTCAAGCAGCCACCACTCCACCACCAATGACGGTGTGATGACAACAAAAATTATGCCAATGTACAGTTCTTGGCAACTCTCAAAAGCACAAATAAGTAATTTACCACCATGTTGAGGTATTCAACTTGTTCTTTCCATCTTTATGGGGGTTGCTGTAGGATTTGGGGGCTAAACATGTCTCAACCACATGAATGGCATGAAGCAAAATAGAAAAGGCTCGCAGCAAGTCTAATGGACCAAGGAGCACTTCCGGATCCACAAGTCACAAGTAGTCGCAAACCAATGGTTCAATGGCTTGACTTCGGAAGTATATCTACTATGTCGACAAACGTAAAACAATGCGTCTCTTTATCGGAAAGTGCTGGATTCCTGTCGGGCTGTAAAATGACTGGGCTGTGACCAGCATTCTTTATCACCTTTGGATTGTAGATTCCCAGCCAACCAGCACCAGGGCATCTGAAAAAACTGTGGTTTTGCCTGTTGTCAACATTAGCTTCAGGAAAACGGCCAACTCTGAGCTGCTACCTGCGTAGATGCATAACTCAGAGACAAGGCATGAAATACTGGAAATCTGGCACGGCTTCAGGGGTGACCTGTGTTGCATCACCTGAAAACAGTCTGCTGTGTACCCCAAAACATCCCAAAACTATATTGTCTTGATGTTTGATAGTTGCCGTAATAGAATAGACGTTTATGGCTAAATTTGGGACAAACCAAATAAAAAACATTTTTGTTGGCCCAAATTTAACTCATGCCATGACTCTCAATCCTCGCTGCGACAAATGATCCAAGGATATCCAAGGTCTCATGTTGTTTTTCTCTCAAACCGACCTGGGAACAAAGTACCTTAAAATGTGCGAGAAAAGACTCACGCGAACATTTTTATAAACTCATGTTATATATATATATAATACAAGTAGATATAGAATGATGTAGATATAGGGGACCATACTGTACTTGTCACATCCTATCTGCTTCGCATCCATTCCACACCTGATGCTTTGGGGAGGCACTTCCGGCAGGACTTGGATAACGATCCCATGGGGTTGCACCATCGTACAATCTATTTTCACACAGAAATGACAAATCTATCGCCTTACAATACCTTTAATTTCCTGGTGAAAGCATGGACTTTCCACGTGATATATAAATTTACCATACTCCACGTAAGGGAAAAATCTGTAGCAACATAGCCAACCTTTCACGGTCGAGTCTGGAGAGCGCATCGTCCTCCCCCTTAAGGGGGCTGGAAGACTGGGCAGTGGCTGGGGCGGGTCATGGTGACATTCCCCGATGGAACAAACTCCAAAAACGTTAAAAAACACATGTTAAAAACCAACTAATGATTACTAATGTGGTAAACCCATTGCCATAAATTACCTTACACTAGGGGCAAGCTTGCAACCTTACAAACCCCTCGGCAGAGAAAACCCTAAACCTCATAGGGGAACGCTGCATGAACTGCACCGCAAGGATTCGCAGTTAGGCCTTTGGCCGTTGAACCAACAATGCACCGAAGATGGTTTGGAAAGCTGAGCTGCTGAACCCAAGGGCTCATTCACAAGCGAAGAAACACCGTAGAGCTGACGTAGCAACAATAAAACTTTCTCTATTCAGATCTGCAGCATAGAAAACTGCATATACAAATAGAGAGAGAGAGAAACAAAAAGAGAAAAGCAAATAACAGGATATCATGTTTGCATATGTTTGCAAGTTTATGATGGATATTTCAAAGATATTTCTGCAGATGTGTCGGTGAGCCTTCACCATTGCATTTGGAAAAAACAGTGTGGCAAAAGATGAACTCAGCTGGCGGATGCCAAGACATCGACCACGGACCATGCAGCAGGCTCCTCCAAAATACCACCGGAAAAGGAAAATGAAGTGGAAACAAACACTTAAACATATTTAAACATAACTTTCAGTCCCCTTCAATTTTTCTCCCATTTGCCGAAAATACTTTGGATATGGACACACTTTGTTCAACTTCAAAACATTGGCCTGTCTCGATTGGCGTCGCGGCCTGACCGTATTCCTTTCAAGGTGGCCCTGCGAGTTGATCATAGAACGTAAACAAGTAGAAAAGGTCACCCATGTTATATTTTGGCATACTCTTATTTTATAGTTATTATACCACAGCATATCAAAGTAACATCAAGTAACCAAAAATCCAGGTATGTCGATGGGTTGTGGCCTGGAGCGAGTTCTTGCTGAAGTAAATATCAAATTGGATCCAAAGGATAAAAAAACTGCGCATCATATCTCTACTGTATATATATATATATTACGTATAGACAAATAGATAGAACCAAATATAAATCAACTTCCATTCCAGGTGCATAACATGAAGAGGAAAAAACGTCTCTTGACAATGCTCAGCAACCTTTGCATCATCCATGGCAACCGCATGCAACCGCCGGCGAAGAAAAAAGCGTGCCACACTGCTCCATGCACCAAAAATGGCTGGTGGGACGCCACGTTTCAGACTTGGGAATGGTTCACACTGTGCCCAAATAGAACCGGTAGAGGGCAAGGTGGAGGCAACGAAGGCCGGGATGCAGAATTATGGGGATATAGATGCACACACACAGACACTTGCTCACACACACATATGTATATATATATACATATATGTATATATAAATTCAAATAATTAACGTATATGCACACATGGGTCTCTAAGTTTTGATTATGAGGCAGTTCATGCCGACCGTGGAGCATCAATAGGCCAATAGGCCCACAGTAGGGCAAATATTGGTAACTAACATAGCTAATACTAATCTTTAACATCTCAAACCATAGCAAGCCATGATTTTCTTGGAGTCCTGGAGGGTGGGTCATTGCTTTCTTGCCATGGCCACTTGTTTCGAACCATCAGGATTTCAAACCTGAATCTTCTTGACGTCACTGGACAAGTTTTGGCAGCCCCCGCCAACCCATGTGCTGGGACTAATTCAGACAAACCCCGGCAGCCAAATGCGATGTCTCTTGCTTGACCATTGTTGACCAGGTCACAAATTCCTTCAATCCAATTAAGAGAACTCCTTACCAAGCACACTCATATTCCAGTAAACACTCCTTGAAACCATGGTTTAGAGATTTATGCATAATTGGAACCATCATGAACCATCTAGGTCCGGTGGTGTTTAATAATATTAGGGTCATGGGATTACTCAGGACGTCAACTCCAAAAACCTGAAGACGTAGCAACTGATTGGCAAATTTACTTCCTGGAATCAAACTGTTGAAAAAGCAACAAATTTAAAACATGTGTATAGTAAGTGTAATCATGCACTACTATAGTCATCTGAGCATTTGCCCTTCCCCTTTGTACGGCCGTCGGACTTGCCACTGGGGAATGTAAATAAAAACTTTAGCTTGTCGTGCATGCGCTGACCATTGTGGTCAAATGCTGCAGCACTGCCATGCCTTTTTTTTGAACAGAGACGACCATGTCTGGTTTCTCTTGTTGCTCGCCAAACATGTAAATCCTAATGCCCGTTTTCATCCTTTTTCTAGAAGTGTGACGAAAACTTCGACCCAAAGCCCTAGGTCCTCAAAGTAGTGAAAACAAAATGATGGTGCCCGCCCCCGGTGGAAATTTCCAATCAAGGCTTTTCATGAGTTCAACAGTGGTGTACCTCAAAAGCATGGCAGCTCTGGGCGAAGAAACAAACGCAGCTCTGCAAAAAAACAGAAGCGCTATCACCGCCGTGACTTCTGTGGCTTTACCTGCCAGCTATCAACATGTTCCATCCACCTTGGTGCATGATGTCATTGAAAGAGCATACAATGTGTTTGGTGGTTTCTTGTTTTCTTGATTATCATGGTAATATATGATAACATATGGTAATATAATGTAATATATGGACATCTGGTAATATATGATGACATATGGTGATACATGGTATAATATAATGATATATATATATATATAATATGCAATATAGGGTAATATTAAATTATTTTATATGGTACTATATGCTAATGATGTCTGTTGTTGATGATGCTAACGCAGAGGCCTGAAATCATGCCCAAACGATGGTCGATGAATATGGGTTTTATTCGGAAGGTGTCTGATCTCGGCAGCACAGGATGTACGGCGGCAGCGTCGTAGAGCTTAATTCTGAATTATGCCTGGTGTGTGGTTGAGCCCTCTGAAAAATATCAATTTCAGTTGGGATCATCCCAAATTTGTAAGGTGTTAATTTCAACCACCAACCATGGAGTGAATGAATTATGTGGAACTCGGACCTTCCAAATGAAATCTTTCTGGCGCCCGAGATGAACGAAATTGCAGGGTATAGAGTATGTCATCCAACAATTAGCCTTAAGGGATCTGAAAGACATGATATCTACAATCCAGAGCCCACATTCGGGAATATGATGGAATATCCATACTCTGTTTCTTTTCTTTGCACCATCAATGATTGAAACACTTGATAAGTGCCCCATCCAGTCACTGGGAGCTATTCAGAAACCCGGGATGACACACGCGCGTCGTAGTCCGCAGTCGGCTAGTCGGCTAGTCCAGTTCCGCGCTGTCTGAGCGTCGAACCTGGAGCCGCTAGGTATGGACACCACCAGCAAAATTGGTTGATACCCTCTGGTAAACTAACATAGCTATGGAAAATCACCATTTTCAATGGGTAAATCCACTATAAATGGCCATGTTCAATAGCTATGTTAAATTACCAGAGGGTACTGTTTGATTTTGGAAACCTGGTGATCTGATGGTCTCATTGTTGCAATGATGATTAATGGTGGGTTGCTTCCAGTCACCAGAATTTTATATCAATACCATGTGTTACAACATGTTACATTATTTCCCATCTTCCGGTCTTTCCCCTGGGATTTAACTGAACTAGTTTTTTTTCTATTTTCCAAAGAAAAAAACATCCCTTTGCACTTCCTGGAAATAGAGTCCACCGGGGCAAGGCCTTTCACCAAGGAACCGCCTCTAAGTGATTGAGGGCTTCATGAATCCGCTGCCCTGCGTTCTGAATGGTCAGGCGGCTCGTTTCCTTGACGGAAAATGGGGGCAGTGTTTGAAGTTTTCGTGCAACAATGTGCAAACACAGCTGCTCCAACCAAGAGAACGTCCAGTATTCGAAAACAACAAACAACAGCAGCGTTGCAATACCTGATCCTATGGAAGGACATGAATCTAACACTGATGTGGGACAGCGCCTGAGTGTGAGAAAAATGTGTGCGCACGCGGTCACGTTCTTCTTGACATTGGAATGTACTGCATATGTGCATATATATGAGCAATCTCGAAAACCCTAGGTTCACGGAAAGGACATCCACAAATTTGGGAAGGTCCCATCGCTTACCACACGTTTGTACAATAATGATATATGGTAAACTTGGGGGGTAACGCTTGCAGGAAACTGCTACTTTTTTGTATATAATTCACAGAAATCAATGTCCAATTTGGGTATCGCTAATATGGATATTAGAGAAATACAATGACATAACCTTGAAAAGGGGCATCGCTAATTTGGGAAAGTCCCATCGCTTACCGTGTGTTTTTAACAATTTCCATCAATTTCCATAAGCCAATGTCCGTCCAATACATATTTAGTATTGCCGGGGTTTTTGCGGTGGCTCGTATATAGTCAGACATAGTCAGACTATATTGCGAGGACCATAAAGGAACACGTAATATACAGTATTGAGTTTGGTACCTGTAGCCACCATTCCAGTCAGGTAGCATCCCTGCCCCCCCTTTTCACGGCTGACCTTAGATAAATACCTCACAAAAGACAAGCTCCTGGTTGGATACAGTAGGGCTCGTCAAATTGCCAACATCAACAGCTTACAAACAAAGCACGGTTTCTCTCCGTTTTTTCCCAGTGTCCTGCACATATTCTTCTGGAAAGATTTGACGCAAGAATTCACCGTGATCGATCTGACCATTCCTTGGCTTTGCAGAATCAAAACCCACCCAAAAATGAAATCTCTTACATGCATTCATACATACATACATACATACAGACATACAGACATACAGACATACAGACATGCAAACATACAGACATACAAACATACAAGCATACAAACATACAAACACACATACATACATGCATGCATGCATACATACATACATACATAATTACATACATGCATACATACATACATACGTACATACGTACTTACGTACTTACGTACATTGCATTACATTACATTGCGTTAAATCACATCACATCACATCACATTACATTACATTACATACATAACAAAACAAAACATAAAATAGCATCACATCACATTACATTACACACATAACATAACATAACATATCATTACATGGATATGGGTCAAAATTAGGTACCCCAAAATTATGGATGGTGAATACTAAACTAGACTAACATCTGTGGTCCCCTAGGTTTTCCAGTTTGACCCACATCCACATTACATTACATTAAATTACATTACATACACACATACATTACATACAGTACATTAAATTGCATTACATTACATTGCATTACATTGCGTTACCTTACATTACCTTACATTACCTTACATTACATACATTACATTACACTACACTACATTACATTACATTGCATTAAATTACATGAAACTACATTACATTGCAATACATTGCATTACATGAAATTACATTACATTGAATACATTACATTACATTACATTGCATTACATCACATTGAATTAAACTTCTTTGCAATACATTGCATTGCATTACATTACATTATATATAAGTATACATTGCATGACATTACGTTACATTACATTTCACTACAGTACATACATGTAAACATGCATGCATACATACCTACATTACATACCTAACTTAACATAACATAACATTACATTGCATTACATTGCATTACATACATACATACATACATTACATTACACTACACTACATTGCATTACATTACATTACATTCCATTACATACATACATACATACATACAATCATACATACATACATACACACATACATACATACATACATGCATACATACATACATACATACACGCATACACGCATACAGACATACACACACACATACACATACACATACACATTCACATGCATATACAAATATATACATTTACTTCTACATATACACATACATACATATACATCTACATATACATATACATCTACATCTACATATACATCCACATACATATACATAAATATACTTATACATACATATACTTATACGTACACATATGCATACACACAAACATATATATGTACATTTACAAATATGTATATGTACACATATACATACGTTACATACACACATACATTACATGCCACAACATAAAATGACATAACCAAACATAACATTACACACCATACAAACTTACATAGATTACATTGCATTACATTACATTAAACTACATGAAATTACAGTGAATTACATACATTACATACATACATACATGCATGCATCCATCCATCCTTCCATACATCCATCCATACATCCATACATACAGTACATTTCATTACATTAGTTCAGATTACATTACATTACATTGCATTGCATTACATTACATTACATACATTACATACATTACATACATTACAGACATTACATACATTACATACTCTACATACGTTACATACATTACATACATTACATACACTACATACGTTACATACATACATACATACCATAGCATAACAAAACATAACATAACATAACATTACATACAAACAAAACATACATTACATACATACAAAGCATACATTACATACATACATGCATGCATACGTACACACATACACACATCCATCCAACCATCCATCCATGCATGCATCCATCCATCCACCATACATACATACATACAAACATACATACACATTAATTACATACAGTCATTGCATACAATAACTACAAACATAAATGACATACATTAAATACAAACATTAAATACATACATTAAATACATACTTTAATTACATACATTAATTACATACATACATCCATACATACATACATATATTGATTACATACATACATACATACATAAATACATAAATACATAAATACATACATACTTACATACTTACATACATTACATTAATTACATACATTGATTGCATACAATAATTACATACATTTATTACACACATTAATTACATACATTAATTACATACATACAAACATACATACATACATACATACATTAATTACATACATTAATTACATACATACTTAGATACATACATTATTACATACAAACTGACATACTTACATACTTAAAATACATTACACTACATTACATTACATACATACAAACATACATTACATACATACATGCATACCATAGCATTCCAAAACATAACATTACATTACATACATACAGTACATACATACATACATTCATTCATAAATACATACATACATTCATACATACCTACCATTACATACATACCATTACATACATACCACTACATACATACCACTACATTACATTACATTACATTAGATTAGATTAGATTAGATTACATTACATTACATACATTACATACATTACATACATTACATACATTACATACATTACATACATTACATACATTACATACATACATACATACCATAGCATACCATAACATAACATTACATTACGTTACATTACGTTACATTACGTTACATTACATACATACATACATACATACAGTACTTACATACCATTACATACCATTACATTACATTACATTAGATGACATGACATGACATGACATTACATACATTCCATACATTACATACATTACATACATACATACATACATACATGCATGCATGCATGCATGCACGCATACATACATACATACCATACCATTGCATTGCATTGCGTTGCATTACATTACATTACATACATGCACACACATACACACACATACATACACACATACATACATGCATGCATGCATCCATACAACCATCCACCCATCCATAGATACATTACATTGCATATATACATACATCCATACCATACCAAAACAAAACATACCATAACATACCAAAACATACCTTAACATACCATAACATAACATTACATACCATTACATACAATTACATAAATACATTACATTACATTACATTACATTGCATTACATTACATTAAATCCCATTACATACATACATACATACATACATTAATACATACATACATACATACATGCATGCATACATACATACATACCATTACATACCATTACATACCATTACATACCATTACATACCATTACATACCATTACATACATACATACATACATACATTACATACATTACATACATTACATACATTACATACATTACATACATTACATACATTACATACATACATACATACATACATACATACATACATACATCGCATACATACATCGCATACATACATATTTATATATATGTACATATCCATATAGATCCCCCACATGGATCTAAATGCTCCAGTTAAATGGTAGATTTTCTGTTGGGAACGCAAAAGAATACACTCCGGCTGAAATGAAGCATGGATAGCTGGGGCCTGAACTATCTAGATAGAGGTTTCTAGCTGGGAAAGTCATCGAAGTAAATAAGGAATTGTCGAGCCATGTTTGATGACGCCGGAGGGTAACGTCCAAGTATATCATTGGTTATATCACCCATTATATATTAATATATACATATATTGGATGGTTAAATTCCCATTAAACACCATTAAACAAAACTAAACAGGGTGCATCCCAACTATTATCCCACGTATTATCGCAGTTATTATCCCTTTGAATCCCACTAATGTCACTAATCATTGGGATAATAATCTATACTTGATAGTATCATTATGAAAGGAATTCATCATGATTCATCTATAGAATCTTTAACTTTAGTAATCCATTCATGGGATGCGATCAATGCCATGTGATCGTATCCCATGAATTCAGCCCATCTCCAGTCGCAATGCGCCAGGAGTCTGATCAGTGTCAAAGAGAATAAAGAGATCCACCGCCTGGGCGCCAACGCATCCCTTCCCGCAGTGCCCGAAATTAGCCTTCTGTTGACACCCGGCAAAACTCACTTCAAAATTTCATATTTATATGTATATATATATTTATTTATTTATTTAATTGTATGGGGTTTCCCGTAATTATCACCTCTTTTTGAAAGACAACCATTCCAATACTGGGATGTATCCCTACCAGTTGCAACACCAACAAGGCGTTGCACAAAGATTTCATGAAAATCGCAAGGTCCCTACGAAAGGGTACTCCAACAACGGTGGTCTCCCAGACTCGGCAAACCATGGCCTGTTGTTGCACCACTCTTTGCACCAATAACTATGCTGAATGGGAGTTGTGGGCATATAATGCATGTCACGTCTATCTATCATGTAATGCAATATAATGCAGTGCAATTGATGGAATTAAATGCAATGCAATGTAGTGGAATGCAATATAACGCAATCTAATGAAATGTAATGCAGTGTAATTGAATGCAATGCAAGGAAACTTAATGCAACGCAATGTAGTGCATATAAATTATGCAACTTATTCTGTATGCCGAATGTACGTATGCAACAATATATGAATATATGAATATAATTATAGAATAATCTTATACATATGTGATCATGTGTGTGTGTGCATGAATATACAATATATTATAGTTCATTGTGGTTCATTGCTCTGGACGTGCCACGTGACCGGTGTTCCCGCCCGAAAATCGCGCACAGTGGCATGCTCCAGCGATATACCTACTCGCATCCTGCGCAGCTGCTGGATCCCAAAGCCGAGTTACTGTAAGTCATGGGGGGTCCCAAGTCACCACGGTTGTTTCAATAATAAGTCATGGTCATCCATGATTTGGGTGATTCATTTTGTACCAACAAATTTAGCACACCCCCATTTGCTGACTTGATCTGACTTGGAGGTGCCTGATGAGCACTTTTGAAAGTGTGAGCCCACGGTATCAACGTGCAAACCACTTGGTATAGACTAGATCAGTAGGCCAATGAAAAAAAAGGCAGCCTGGAGCGCAGCCTGCTTACATAGCTCCAAGAACAGGCCTCCCTACTCCCGACATTTTGAATCTTCTTGCAGTGTTTCTTGCGAATGTCCTTTTCACACCTGGGAACCATGTGAAACTCTATTAATGTCCTACTATGCTCACGGCCTTTGTAGAAGGCAGCAGCTTTGAGGTTGCAATGGTGACGCGGGTATGTCTGAAAAAAGGGTTCCAAATTGATTGATTGATTGATTGACTGAATGATTGGTTCATTCCTTCATTGAATCATTCATTCGTATTCATTCATTCAATCATTCATTTCATTCATTTCATTCATTTCATTCATTTCATTCATTTCATTCATTTCATTCATTTCATTCATTTCATTCATTTCATTCATCCATCCATTCATTCATTTCCATTCCATTCCATTCCATTCCTTTCCATTCCATTCATTCATGCATGCATTCATTCCTTTCCTTTCCTTTCCTTCCCTTCCATTCCATTCCATTCCTTTCCTTCCCTTCCATTCCATTCCATTCCATTCCATTCCTTTCCTTCATTCATTCATTCATTCATTTCTTTTATTTCATTTCAATTCTTTCATTTCATTTCAATTCTTTCATTTCATTTCATTTCGTTTCATTTCATTTCATTTCATTTCGTTTCATTTCATTTCATTTCATTCATTTCATTCATTCATTTCATTCATTTCATTCATTTCATTCATTTCATTCATTTCATTCATTTCATTCATTTCATTCATTTCATTCATTTCATTTCATTTCACTTCACTTCACTTCATTTCATTTCATTTCATTTCATTCATTCATCCATTTCATTTCATTTCATTTCCTTTCATTTCATTTCATTTCATTTATTTCATTCATTCATTTCATTTCATTTATTTCATTTCGTTTCATTTCATTTCATTTCGTTTCGTTTTATTTCATTTCATTTCATTTCGTTTCCATTTCATTTCATTTCATTCCATTCCATTCCATTCCATTTCATTCATTCATTCATTTCATTCATTCATTCATTTCATTCATTCATTCATTCATTCATTCATTCATTTCATTCATTCATTCATTTCATTCATTCATTCATTCATTCATTCATTCATTCATTTCATTCATTCATTCATTCCATTTCATTTCATTTCATTTCATTTCATTTCATTCCATTCATTCATTCATTCATTTCATTCATTCATTCATTCATTTCATTCATTCATTCAATCATTTCATTCATTCATTCATTCATTTCATTTCATTTCCTTTCATGTCATTTCATTTCATTTCATTTCATTCATTTCATTCATTCATTCATTCATTCATTCATTCATTCATTCCATTCATTCATTCATTCATTCATTTCATTCATTCATTCATTCATTCATTCGTTCATTCATTCATTCATTCATTTCATTCATTTCATTCATTTCATTCATTTCATTCCTTTCATTCATTTCATTCATTTCATTCCATTCATTCATTTCATTCATTCATTTCATTCATTCATTCATTCATTTCTTTCATTTCATTCATTCTTTCATTTCATTCATTCTTTCATTTCATTTCATTTCATTTCATTTCATTTCATTTCATTCATTCATTCATTCATACATTTCATTTCATTTCATTTCATTTCATTTCATTCCATTCATTTCATTCATTTCATTCATTTCATTCATTTCATTCATTCATTCATTCATTCATTTCATTCATTCATTCATTCATTCATTTCATTCATTTCATTCATTTCATTCATTTCATTCATTCATTCATTCATTCATTTCATTTCATTTCATTTCACTTCATTCATTCATTCATTCATTCATT
>CAMXCT020000113.1:1761500-1846184 GCA_947184155.2 Cladocopium goreaui | reverse complement strand
CATTCATTCATTCATTCATTTCATTCATTTCATTCATTTCATTCATTCATTTCATTCATTCATTCATTCATTCATCCATTCATTCATTCATTCATCTCATACCATATCATATCATATCATTTCATTTCATTCATTTCATTCATTCATTTCATTCATTCATTCATTCATTCATTCATTCATTCATTCATTTCATTCATTCATTCATTCATTTCTTTCATTCATTCATTCATTCACTCATTCATTCATTCATTCATTCATTCTTTCATTTCATTCATTCATTCATTCACCCATTCATTCATTCATTCATCCATTCATCCATTCATTCATTCATTCATTCATTCATTTCATTCATTTCATTCATTTCATTCATTCATTCATTTCATTCATTTCATTCATTTCATTCATTTCATTCATTTCATTCATTCATTCATTCATTTCATTTCATTCATTTCATTCATTCATTCATTCATTCATTTCATTCATTCATTCATTCATTCATTCATTTCATTCATTCATTCATTCATTCATTCATTCATTCATTTCATTATTTCATTCATTTCATTCATTTCATTCATTTCATTCATTTCATTATTTCATTCATTTCATTCATTTCATTCATTTCATTCATTTCATTCATTTCATTCATTTCATTCATTTGATTCATTTCATTCATTTCATTCATTTCATTCATTTCATTCATTTCATTCATTCATTCATTCATTCATTCATTTCATTCATTCATTCATTCATTCATTCATTCATTTCATTCATTTCATTCATTCATTCATTCATTCGTTCATTCATTTCATTTCATTTCATTTCATTCATTTCATTTCATTCATTCATTCATTCATTCATTCATTCATTCATTCATTTCATGCATTCAGGCATTCATTCATTCATTCATTCTTTCATTTCATTTCATTTCATTTCATTTCATTCATTTCATTCATTTCATTCATTTCATTCATTTCATGCATTTCATGCATTCATGCATTTCATGCATTTCATGCATTCATGCATTCATGCATTCATGCATTCATGCATTCATGCATTCATGCATTCATTCATTCATTCATTCATTTCATTTCATTCATTTCATTCATTCATTTCATTCATTCATTTCATTCATTCATTCATTCATTTCATTCATTTCATTCATTTCATTCATTTCATTCATTTCATTCATTTCATTCATTTCATTCATTTCATTCATTTCATTCATTTCATTCATTTCATTCATTTCATTCATTTCATTCATCCATCCATTCAGTCATTTCCATTCCATTCCATTCCATTCCATTCCATTCCATTCATTCATTGATTGATTGTTTGTTTGATTGATTGGTTGAGTGATTGGTTGATTGTTTGTTTGATTGGTTGATTCATTCGCGTCTTGATTCGTTGAATGATCGAACGAGTGGTTGATTGATCGGTCGCTTCCTTGCAGAGCCGACTTCGGGACGAACCCAGATCTTGCATCAGGGCACATCAACATTGCACACCCTTTATCAATGGGATTCATCACCCCATGAAACCACCCTTGGCCAAGGGTCTGCTGAATCAATTCCAGAAATTCGGAGAGGGTCAAGAAGCCATCTTCATCCACATCGACATATTGGATTAAGAGCTGCAAATCTTTGGCCTCGGCAAAGAGTCAGACATGCCAAACACTGACACAACACTTCATTGCCCAAAAACAATTCTTCTGTACTAAGATACAGCAACCGGTAACAACACATACCATCATGCAAACCGACCGACAAAACTTCTACCTGATGTGAAATTTTGACCCACTAATGCCACATGATGATTATAGAATGATGCGGTGCAAACTTTGAGCGCATGGAATTGTCTGCAGTAGAGGTAGCTTCTCAGGTGTACCTTCCTTCAGCCCATGGATTATGATTTGCCAGTAGCTGTATACATTTTAAGGCCTTTAAAATGGGAAAGAAAACTTAGCAACTGTTCTATCTCGCACTATTCAGGCAATTTCTTAGCTGCAAAATCCTGCAAACCACCTATACTTTGCCATTTTTTTGGCAATTTTGGTATGCTTCAATCTTCCCCTCGATGTTGGGTCACCATGGGTCCCAAATCTGTGGTTCACCGTGGTTCCGGTCCAGTGACGGTGTAGCCCCACTTCAACAAACACTTTCGCACGCGCGTCTTGAGGAGGACCTGGTGCCGACTCTGCCAACAGGCTGTGAACTCGTTGCCGATGATCCCCACCGGCAAGGCCAAAAACAGGACGCTGACGAAGGTGAGAATGGACGCCACGATGTAGCCCAACAAAGATTTGGGATAGTAGTCACCATAACCTGGGAGACAATGGCCCATGGGATGCTTAGAGCATGTTAGAGCAGCAAATGCAATACCTGGAAAATTCGGTGGTTGATTATAACAGCAGCAAATTTGGATGGGGGGAAATATATGGGACAATAGGGCGCCACAGGCAGATATTTTTCAGGGCTGACTTCCTACTGCGGCATTGAATTGGAGTGAAATTGGAGTTATCCGTACTGTATTAAACTGGTGCCAAATAGTCAAAGTCTAGTATATCACCCAAATATACGCAGGTTATATAGATAATGAATAATGATCATCATCGCATTGGGATAATTTACAAGATTTTACAAGTAATTCCGAGCCAGATTTGAGGACATGTCAGGGGCTGAGGATTCCAGTCGGCCAGCGAAGTTTCTACTGGCATAGTGCATTTTCCTTGATGACCAAGATATGAACATACTAAAAAGGAAAACCCACCCTTTGTAGACCATTGTCCTAGGGAAAACCAACAGATTTTCCTTTGGGAGACATTCACCAACACTACGCCCTAAATTCAATTCAATGGGTTGTTCTGAAATCACATCCCGCAAAATCTAGTTGTTCATCACCACTTTGACTAAACACATGGCAGTTTTGAGGGGTACAGTATACTGCATTTTCAGACGCACCCAGGTGCAGCCAGGTGGCCAACCGTGGTCATGGTCACAATGGCCAGCCACAAGGAATGGTGCATGGTGGGAATGTTGGTCCGTGACCTGAGTCACGGTGATGTCAACAGCCAATGGTTGACATCACCCAATGGGATTTACCACAAAAATGTTGCAATAGCAATAGGATCTAGCTCCTGTATGCTCCTGTGGTATGGATTGATCTGGAAAAATCTGAGATTTTTCCAAAGATAGGAAATGGATGGAAATGGGGATTCCCATAAAGGATTATGATACTAGCTCCTGTATGCTCCTGTGGTATGGATTGATCTGGAAAAATCTGAGATTTTTCCAAAGATAGGAAATGGATGGAAATGGGGATTCCCATAAAGGATTATGATACTAGCTCCTGTATGCTCCTGTGGTATGGATTGATCTGGAAAAATCTGAGATTTTTCCAAAGATAGGAAATGGATGGAAATGGGGATTCCCATAAAGGATTATGATAATCCCCACGATTCCCCAATGTATAGTGGGTACTATAACCCCCGAACTAATCGTTTACCAACTGGATGGCTTGGCCACCTTAAGGCATAATCAAGATGTGCTAAGGGGACGTTGCACGGTATTGAACCTATGGGTTCTCTGGTTATACCTATGGAATTGTAGGGAATATTGCAGGAGGCTTTTAAAGAAAGACTTCCCCTGTGGTCATCGAGCAATGCAATGGAACATCCCATTGCCATTCTACTTGGATGCGAACTCCATTGAATGGTTATAGGATATACCCCAGTCATATATGGATCATGACCCATTTACTAAATCCAACTCAGCCATGCGAACATTGCCGACCAAAGGGCTCGACCAAATAGATGGCCGTTGCTGCCTCAGCATCGCGAAATGGATGCCGTTGGGCACTGGCTATAGGGAAAACCCATGAATTTCATTGAATTTCACGCTCAGAGTTGGAGTATGTTTAATTTTTGATTTTGGTATGACATATACCTCTGTTTGTCAAAGGAAATTTAAGGGGGAGAAACTTCCGTGTTACGGACTTTTAGAATGTCAGGGAAAGAGTTAGTCAAAGAAAGTGTTAGTCAAGGAAAGGTTAGTTAGGGAAAGAGTTCATCAGGGAAAGAGTTAGTCAAAGAAAGAGTTAGTCAGGGAAAGGTTAGTTAGGGAAAGAGTTCATCAGGGAAAGAGTTAGTCAAAGAAAGGGTTAGTGAGGGAAAGAGTTAGTTAGGGAAAGAGTTCATCAGGGAAAGATTTAGTCAAAGAAAGAGTTAGTGAGGGAAAGAGTTAGTTAGGGACAGAGTTAATTGTAACTTTTAGACTGTCAGGGAAAGAGCTAGTCAAAGAAAGAGTTAGAATGGCATTGCAAGTGGTGCTGGTGGAGGAGTTGCCGATGGAGTTTTGAAGGAAGTCTCGCACGAAATGCGTTTTTGAGAGATAGCAGATGCACGAAACCCTATGTTTTTCCATACAAAGTGCGTCCCCGAACGTCGATGATCGACCTCTGCGGTGCGACGGGTGCGAGACGGTCTCGTGTGTGGTCGGATCATTCTCGGACCATGGTCGGATCATTCTCGGACCATGGTCGGATCGGTTCCGCATTGTAAATGGGGTTTCAAGTGTTTTTCGTGCATGTGCGGTCGACAGAATTCCATTGTGATTTGCAACTGTAGGATCGTTCCCGCATTGTAAATGGGGTTGCAAGTGGTGCTGGTGGATGAGTTGCCGATGGAATTCCATTGTGATTTGCAACTGTAGGATCGTTCTCGCAATGTAAATGTTATTGCAAGTGTTGCTGGTGGATGAGTTGCCGATGGAATTCCATTCTGCTTTGCAACTGTAGGATCGTTCCCGCAATGTAAATGGGGTTGCTTCGTGCTGTGGCTGCATTCGTAATACTATTGTCTTTTGCAGCTGGATCGCGTAAATCGTATTGGAGTGGCTGCATGAAGGCCGCGACAGTAATTTGTCAGCAGATTTTCTCCATTTTGGCGCTAGTGATTTTCCTTCTAAAAATCCTTTTAAAAAGTGCTTCAAAATCGTCTTTTTTTCGCTCTGGCGTCGAGATCCGGTTTTGGAGCTACAATTTCCGACGCCGTTGCGCGTAGTTCTATTGTGTTTTGCAACTCAGTCTCTGCAGATCGCATTGTAATGGCTGCGTCAAGGTTGCTTCGTGCTGTGGCTGCATTCGTAATACTATTCTCTTTTGCAGCTGGATCTCGTAAATCGTATTGGAGTGGCTGCATGAAGGCTGCGACAGTGATTTGTCAGCAGATTTTCTCCATTTTGGCACTAGTGATTTTCCTTCTAAAAATCCTTTTAAAAAGTGCTTCAAAATCGTCTTTTTTTTGCTCTGGCGTCGAGATCATCCGGTTTTGGAGCTACAATTTCCGACGCCGTTGCGCGTAGTTCTATTGTGTTTTGCAACTCAGTCTCTGCAGATCGCATTGTAATGGCTGCGTCAAGGTTGCTTCGTGCTGTGGCTGCATTCGTAATACTATTGTCTTTTGCAGCTGGATCTCGGAAATCGTCTTGGAGTGGCTGCATGAAAGCTGCGACCTGGATTTGTTAGCAGATTTTCTCCATTTTGGCACTAGTGTTTTTTTGTTGCACGTAGGTTTAGAGCAGTGTGAAGTGTGGGGCGTAAAGAGTGCAGTGTGAAGTGTGAAGTGTGAAGGAAGCAGTGGGAAGTGAGAAGTGTGAAGTGTGGAGTGTGAAGTGTGGAGTGTGAAGTTTCAGTTTGGAGTGCGAAGAGCGCAGTGTGAAGTGTGAAGTGTGAAGTGTGAGGTTTGGAGTGTGAAGGAAGCAGTGAGAAGTGAGAAGTGTGAAGTGTGGAGTGTGAAGTTTGAAGTTTGGAGTGCGAAGAGTGCAGTGTGCAGTGTGAGGTGTGGAGTGTCGACGGAAGGACACGGTCGGGACAGGTTGTCTTTGAACTATAGGTCATTTATGTTTGGGAAACTTCCGCCGCCGGCTTGCCCGGGTCTATGTTATATGTGTATGCACATATATATATATATATATGTATACATGTCCATATATATGTATATCACTATATATCACCCTGAAGTATAAAATTGTATCAGCAAATCAGTGTGCATTTACTACCACATGCCACATGCCACGTTTAGACAAACTCAGGTGGGGACCACCAAGGTAATGACCACCATGATGTAGAAGAGCACCGGTAGCGCTGCCATGGCATTGCGAGCAGCGTGGATCAATAAACGAAAGGTTTCCTGGAGGGCAATAAAATTGAGGTTTTGGCGTGCCATATTTTTGTGCCCAGAAGGTAAATCATATAGCGGTAAAATATATTATAACTCATAAAATGACACTCCATGGAACAGAGGCGTTACGTTTTATGAAAACGCTGAGGGGAAATTTGTTTATATAGAGTTTAGACTTTCGATCAAACACACAAAAAGGATCAAAAAGGATAGCATGCACAAATGCCGCATGTAGAGACTAGGAATCAGCGCATGCCAAGCAATACTCTTTGTCACCGATGTCTTTTGGTGCCAGCGTTGGAATCAGTGCGGTGTTCATCAACCAGGCTTCCTGCAAGAAGTTTTCCTTAACATGACAAGAAACTTAGTAGAATGTAGCAGTTGTATAGCACATCATATCTAACACCATGCACTGCCATTTTCCCCAATATCAACTGACATAGCATGCAAGAACTGTTCTAACCTGTTCTAACACCATCCGTGACAATCTATATACTTGCCTGTCTGCATGACCATAGCTACATCGCCACATCCGTCAGCATGGCCGAGTGTCGAAATACCGCAGGAGTTTCAAGAAACGAAGGATGGGGAGAAAGAGCAGAAGAATCAGCTGGACATTTCCTAAGCGCCACACCATGCCAAACTCAAAATTCACCCCAACTCGTCTGGCCCAACCAGCAGCTACAGTAAGGCAGGAAACCCAACATAAAATAACGCAACCGACCCAATTCTACCATGTGGGAAAATTACAAATGAACAAACCTGAAAATGATCGAAAACAGGTTATCCCCTGATTGCAATGTACATCATTTTTTTCATCGCTAAAATCGTCATTTTGGGTTTGTGATTGGGCGTCCCACCAAACGCGACCCCACGTCCACGGTCGAGCGACGCTTCTCCTGTAGTGCGGGGTAGACCAGGAAACCCACCGATGCGCGGAGCGGAAGACCCGCAGCGGAAAAGAGGTCCTCAGCACTGCTGCGGGCCTTTCTTGGAAGAGCTGCCCTAAACCCATCGGTTTTCCACCTCAAGATGATTTTTAATTGGATGATTCCCGGGACCAACGCCGTCTGATTTTTTTTGAGTTGAGGGCGCCGCATTCCTTCAATGTCAAAATCAGATGAACATCACTACGCCGGTTCAACCGTGCAGGTTTCGAAACGCAAGCATCAAAGTCCATTCATCCAACAATGGCTTGACAAGAAAGGAAAACGAAAGCCAAGGAGGTCAAAACCAATGAGGTCTTCAAAACAGGTCTGCCCGTTTTCTGTTGCTAGAAGTTTGCGGCTATCGGCTGACTCCCCGTCCCAGAAGGGTTGTTACTTTTTGCTGTCGTATACTTCGATGTTGTGCAAGGTATGATTCGGTCACGGTATACGGTGGGGTAGGGTGTGGTGGGGCCAAAAACGTTCCTTGGCACTTGCACACCATTGCACACCTACATGATGCTACGTTAGAGGTGGGGTGGGATGGGATGGGGTTAATAGCGTTCCTTGGCACTTGCACACCTACATGATGCTACATTAGAGATGGGTGGGGTGGGATGGGATGGGGCTAATAGCGTTCCTTCGTACTTGCACACCTACATGATGCTACGATATGCTACGTTAGAGATGGGGTGGGGTGGGGTGGGAATAATAACGTCCTGTGGCATGCTACCGTAAAAAATGCTGCTACGCTTGCACATGCTGTTAACGTGTGCGAACGATGCTACGTTCATAGAATATGTTGCTACGCTTGCACATGTTGTTTACGTGGGCGAACATAAGTTTGATGTTACGTTGATAGAATATGTTGTTACGTTTGCGCATACCCAAAAAAAAACAACAACTTGAAACAATGGAAGCCAATCGCTTTTGCCCAAAAAGACAAATCCCATGGAGGAACCAACGAAAATCGTTGGAAGTGGGCGCGAAGCTTCCAGTGGAGGCAAAATGCTTCCATCACAAGTTCCATTTTGGAAGAACTTCCCAAATGCTTGTGGCAGAGTTGAGAAAGATGCTTCTAAGCCGTTTGGGCGTGGGATTTCCTGCATCAACAGGCATTTCCAAACTTTTTTCTCGGCGTGTTTAAAGAAAATGACCATTTCGCCCGCACGAAAAATCATGTTTTTCATATTGAATTGGCTCAAGCAGTACAAAATGATACTCTAACTCTAAATGCCTTCCAAAAATGAAAAATGTAAAAAGCATTAAAATTACTTTACTTCGTGTGATCCCCACCATGACATTTATAGATTTTCTTACTGGCAAATCTTCTGGCATTCTATCTGACATATCTTCTGGCATTCTATCTGGCATATCTTCTGGCATTTTCTTGTGGCATTCTATCTGGCAAATCTTCTGGCATTCTATCTGGCATATCTTCTGGCATTCTATCTGACATATCTTCTGGCATTCTATCTGGCAAATCTGATGCATTCTATCTGGCATATCTTCTGACATTCTATCTGACATATCTTCTGGCATTCTATCCGGCATTCTATCTGGCATATCTTCTGGCATATATTCTGACATATCTGGCATTCTATCTGACATATCTTCTGGCATATCTTCTGGCATATCTTCTGGCATATCTTCTGGCATTCTATCTGGCAAATCTTCTGGCATTCTATCTGGCATATCTTCTGGCATTCTATCTGACATATCTTCTGGCATTCTATCTAGGCATATCTTCTGGCATATTATCTGGCATTCTATCTGGCATATCTTCTGGCATATATTCTGACATATCTTCTGGCATTCTATCTGGCATTCTATTTGGCATTCTATCTGGCATATCTTCTGGCATATCTTCTGACATTCTTTCTGACATTCTTTCTAACTTTCTTCTGCACATTCTTTGTCCCATATCTTCCTACATGAGGTCCGGCAGGGAACACTTGGCGTGGATACTCGTGGTTGAGGTCCGGCAGGGAACACTGGGCGTGGATGGTCGTGGTTGAGGTCCGGCAGGGAACACTGGGCGTGGCTGGTCGTGGTTGAGGTCCGGCAGGGAACACTGGGCGTGGATGGTCGTGGTTGAGGTCCGGCAGGGAACACTGGGCTTGGATGGTCGTGGTTGAGGTCCGGCAGGGCACACTGACGTCGATGGTCGTGGTTGAGGTCCGGCAGGGCACACTGACATGGATCGCAGTGGAGCAGGAGGAGGACGAGGAGGACGAGGAGGAGGAGGAGGAGAAGGAGGACGAGAAGAGGGAGGAGAAGGAGGAGGACGAGGACGAGGAGGACGAGGAGGACGAGGAGGAAGCAACTGACATAAAATCTAACAACCCTCACCTGGCAGGTGGGGAACAACCATTTCTGTTGATGATGCTCGGCACTTCCGATCACAACTTTGCACTTGGGGGGTGCGGGGGTAAGCCGGGTAAGCAAGGTATCTCTGTGGTTTCATGTGGATGGCTGTTATTTGAAGAGCCCGGTATGTCACACACACACACATAATTATATATAATTATATATATATATATACACATACTGCATATGCCCATTGCAAATGGTATAGTATATATGTATATATGTATACACACTTATTACATAGGCTGCCGCCTTGCCATGAGTGGAGGAAACACATATCCCCCCTATTATATACCACCAAAAACATGTAACAGTGGCATTTTCTGAGTATTGAACATGAGTGGAAAACAGGTGCCCCTGGTTTGATTCAGGTGACAATCTGCAACAGCGCGTTGCCGAAGCAGAGGAGACGGTGAACATGCGGGTCGGACTTGGAAGATACTGTGGTAAAGCCAATGATGAAAATATTCAAAACCATAATGCCTCACCAACTCGTCTTTACCCAATGTGTCCGTCTGATGGGTATCAAAACCATGGCCCCGAATTATATGGTATTTCTGTATATTTCTTTTGGTTAGTAAATCCCATCATGTCCCCATTTTGATGGTTAAATTTTAAAATCCCCATTGATCCCCATGCCATCCCCAGAACAGTTTCAATTATTTCCATCCATCTACCATTCTACAAGGTGGTGCCCCCTAGTTATACGTTGGTTTATAACCCCATCTAACTTTATACTTATGATTATAATGACTCTAAACACAACTATGGGTATGACATGGTCACAAGTATAGTGACTGTAAAGTATCGAAGTATAGTTTATAGATGTTTATAGTTTTTAACAACCCACTCAATGTTAGCTATATAAATTGGTGAAGTCCAGTTGGTTCACCTAGTTCGCCACCTTCCAGGAGTTCCTGGAGATTCTTCGCGCACGGCTGCCCTTCGCGAGCTGTTCGCGGCTGCGGGAACTCTTCGCGGAGCCCTTGTGGCGCGCCGAACGGCTGATCCAACGCAGACGGATGGAGCAGTGGAGGTGGGGCGGTCCCCATCTGATGTGGAGCCCCAGTTTGATGGTTATGTTCCCCCACAGCCCCACGGTTCGCTCGAATGGAACATCATTTCAACACTTATGCGGTTGGAAGATGTTGGAAGGTGTATTCCCCCACACCCGTGCTACTCCAAGCCAAATGCAGTTGGATTGTCAGTGCTTCATCTTGCCTGTGAGGTGTGTTGCTGGGTTGCTCTGGCGCTTCAAAAGTACCTTGCCCTTTGTTGCTCTTTCATCCCTGCTGTCAATGGTTCTAGGCGGGTCGGGTGTGATGGAATAGCGCGGGCCAGTAGGTTGATTCCCAGATTTGTTGAGAGAGACCACCAGATTACTTAAAGACCTGTGATTTTATCACCAGCTTTGTTGACAACACAGCCTCTCCACCACCTCAACCTGGAAATTCTTCCGTCAGCGACCTTCACACGAGCCTGGTGATGGCCCAGGTGATCATCCAACAACAAAACACGTGCTTCATCAGCATGGATAGGTCGCATCAAAGCAGCTAATTACAGGAAGTATGGCTGCCCACTGCTGCCACTTACCATCTTGGTTGCACCTCCCCTTTTTCTTGCTTACAGCTTCAAGCTCCCTGAGGTGGAGATTTCCAGATTTCCCAGGTGATTTTTCTCCCTCTCTTACATCCTCCGTAGGCGCCTTCTCGGCCATGCGTTACCACTACCAAGCCGCCGTGATCAACTTGGCCAAGGATGCGGTGGTCTCCTCGAAGACTTCAATGCCGACCCGGCCCGGCTCAATTGAGGAAGCGGATGGCTGGATGTGGCTCGAAGGGTCTTGACCCATCTTGATGCTCAAGAATTGGAGGGTCATTGAGTCAGATGTGAATAGTACAATGTACAGTACTTAGAGGGCGATGGGGAGAGAGAGCCCCGAGAGAGAGAGAGAGAGTACGTAAAAGCTTGAAATCACAATTATTTCTATAATTGTTTAGCCAAAACATGGGTGGCGAATAGTACTTAAAATGGCCAAACGTTTGTGGGCCCATTGGTGCCTCATTCCTAGAGCCAAAGCTGGATGGGGGTGGATTCTGACGTAATGGGATGACAAAGCTGATCATAGCTGATCCATTGATCACTTAAAGATGGCTTTGTCCAAAATTGGAGCACACCCCGCGAAAAAGCCATCAAATCATATCATATCAATAAGGAACATGGGTTTCTAAACCATGAACCACATCAACCACTAAGCAACGCTGGATTCTTCCATATGTTTCCATATTTTTCCCATGTTTCCCCACCGGGTGCCAACCGGTTTGTGTGTAGGAGACGGTGGGTGCTATGGTGGTCAGCGAGATGATCGTGCAGCTGGCGGAGTTTGCCCGTGGACGGCTGACCCTGCGGGGGAAGACCAAGGTGGTGCAGGCAGTCCTGTGAATGGTTAGTTCATGTTCTTTCTCGGGCCCATAAATGAGGGATTATTATGGATTATTAATGCAATACCTTAATGTACCTTCTTGGTGGTAATCTTGCTGCACTTCAGTTTTTTTTTGGGGGAGGGTATAGCGTATAGGTGCGTCTTCAGGGTGAGTCATGCGAACGGGGATCTCTGTGCATCCATCTAGGGGTTTGACACCACCAGACCGCGGACGAACCGGTCGTTTTGTTTTCACCGTGGATTTTTTGGATACCCAACAATGACCCGTCAGCCAATAACCAAATAATATTTAATATATACACACACACACATATATATATATATATATGAGCCCGGTCCGGCCCCACACCCCCCCCCCTCAACCCCCAATGGTATCCCCCCCGCACTCCTAACCCCCCCACCCCCCAAAAACCGTATTGCATGTTATTTGCACATATACATACACATATACACATATAGACTCCCCTTTCCACCCCTCCACCCTCGCATCTCTACGTTATTTGCAGCACTTGAGTCAGAGCCACGACCTCGTCAACGGACCTTGTCTACCTGTATATTTCTATCATAACCTTTTTTTCGAACCGCCTATAGCGTGCCTCGCACATGGTTGACAACATATTTGCTACCTATGGATTACGTAAAGCTTACCTATGCAAACCTAGACATATGTACAGTAGAAAAACAATATATATATATATGTAAATATATATATATGTAAATATATACATATGCACATTCTAGATACTACATATTGATATCTTGATCTTGTATCTATCACATAGTTCGTTTACATTGTACATACTGTACACGTATATATATATATATACATATACATAAACTCTAGATATACAGCGTGTATTGCTGTCGATATTCAATATACCACATATACTATGTAAAATTTATTCAACGAACATATTTACCTATATTGTATATATTACATCTACTGTGGATACAGTACATGTGGCATATACTATCTATATTCTATCAAAATCCACATATTCGATATATCTATATATATATATTCAATATATATATATATATGTAAAAAATATATATATATATATATATATTACATATATATATATTGCATATATTCTATTTATATCTTACATATTATATATATATATATGTTTATATATATACACCACACACACACTCTATATTACATATAGTATATCCATTCTAATTATCGATACATATGCACTATATGCACTATATGCACTATAAAGACTACATACACCATGATTTCTATGTATACTCACCAGTGCTGCTCACGCAGTACCTTGGACATTGCTGGCACACTCCTTGCACTGAGCTATATATTTTGCGTATATCGGCTTGGCTGCTGAGAAAACCCCCCTCCCCTGCCACAGGGGGGGGGAACCATCTGGCTGGGGGAGGGGGGGGGTGTGAGGGTCCCTGCTCATATATACATACAATTATGTAATATATATATAATTATATATATATATATCCATTATATCCAACAATGAGACCGTTCTAAGTGAAGTTTTCTAGATTCTAGATTAAAGTTGGGCGCTCACCGCTGCTGTGGAGCCGGGTGGTTCCAATGGAGCTGGGCTTCACAGCAGCCGTCAAGCAATTATTGACCACCCCTTCTTAAGTAAACATGTGCATGGGAGTTTACCCTCTGGTAATTTAACATAGCTATTGAAAATGACCATTTATAGTGGATTTTCCCATTGAAAATGGTGATTTTCCATAGTTATGTTAGTTTACCAGAGTTTATCAAGAATTGCAAGCCTTTCAGATCCGTTTGTCGCTTTGCAGTGACTATTAGGCGGTCACAGAGGCACACGGCATGATCTGTTCATTCTTGCACCTCTGTACAGCAAGGGGCGGCATATCCCATCGCAGGAGCTGAAAGTGGCTCTTTTTGGTGCACTGCTGCGACAAGATTTGGAGTACCTGGAGCAGTGCCCCTTGGACACGGGTGTGTGTGGCAACATTTTAAATCATTTTAAGAGCGAAAAACCACAGATTTCGGTTGGTGTTTTTTTTTTGGGGGATGATGCTTTTGATATTTTTGGTGCTAAGCCATGATTTCTTGGGTACAGCCAAGCGTTTTCGCATCTATCGGCTCCCAGGTGACCTTTGGCAACTGCGATCTCTGATTGGCAGCTGTGGAACCACCATCTCTCAGGCGGCCTAGTAAATCCCCATTCTATAACTAGATTCAATTAAGGTTAAACCACCATTTGGAGGTTTCCTAAAATGGGGATACCCCCAAATCATCCCTTTTAAGATATTTTAATACGACATAATTAATCGATAATATCGGATCATAGATTTTCCATCTTAGAACCCTCCAGCTCTTGGGGTACGCATGGCTCCCATTTTAGGACTCCATGTTTCGGTGGACCGTGGTCGACCTCCCTGCAGGTGGTGGACTTCCCAGCCACCTTGGTGGAGGCCTCGGTGCGTCTGCTGACGGCGGTGCTGACGCTGGGGCGGATCAACGGGCGCCTGGCCGGGCTCCTGGCGCTCATGCGGCCTGGCTGGCCAGCTATGTTGAGCTATGGAGCTATAGCCTGCTTGATTGGTTGCTAGAACTAGGAGGTTTATGGGATATATATATAATTATATATAATTATATAATTATAAATAACTATAAATAGTTCAAGGCCATTTCTGATTCAATCATCTATGTATTGGACACATCTATCAACCAAGTACTATTTTGTGAGTGAGAGATTTGGGGATGACGGTTTTATTGGGTGAAAAACTAAATTATTCCAGGGTTTTGACTGCCAAATCATCAAGAACTCTAGAACATGAGGGCTGAAATTGGCTGAACTATGGTGAAATCACCAGTAGCCCAGTAGACCTTTGGATAGTCTGGGAGGAAATAGATTGAAATCATGAACATCCAATAGAAATCTAATACCTATATGATACGGAGTACAAACAACTTTCAATTCCATTTTTACTTTGGTTGTTTTGCCTCAAGGAACAGCAAGGGCACAATCACCTTCCATAGCTTCCACCGGTGGGTACTTGGGCGTGCAGTTCCAGCTATAATTGAACAATCCCAACTTATGGTGGTGATTATTACAGTTATATCATTATATCTCCAATTTTCATGATCATGGGGATTTTTTGGCCTTTTTTTCCCATGATTTTCCCTGCATTTTTCATGGGGGGTTTATTTCAACTGCTCCCCAGTCGTCCATCTGAGGCTGCCCAGTCGCTTCGTGCTGCAGCGACTGCTGCAGCATCTGGAGGAGCGCCTGGAGCTGCGTTCGTCGCTGCCGGATTTCAAGGGACAGATCAACAGCTGCCACTGGGACCCACTGGGACCTTGGGACCTGGAGATCTGGCATTGATTTGTATATAGTATATATAACTATATATATATATAATATATATATATTAATTTATATATAACTATATTACTATATACTATATATATATACATGTGGTGGTTAATAATGGTTAGTAATAATCTGTAACAATAATAATTATTATAATATAGACACATGAAATAATGGTTAATGATAGTTAATAATTGCTAATAACAGTTAATAATCTAAACATCAAACATATATTTTAAATGAGGTGGATATATATATATATATAATTGGCGGCAATTGTTTGGGATTAAAGCATCAAAGATTGTGATCGAAACATCAATAACGCGGATGCAATGGGAGATTTGGAGGCAAAAAAAGGTCTTGGTTGCGATGACTTGGAAGGAAGACAATCTTCATCCTGCGGATTTCTGTCATGTTGACCCACCGCCCGACAGCTGCATACCCTATATACCCTTTTGACCCCACTATTTCAACTAGCTTGACCTTTTCAATTTTGGTTCCATCCAGAAGCCTGTAGTTGTCATCGTTATTATTTACTAGCAACACTATTATTGTTATCATGATTATCATCATTGGAAACAAGACACCTCAACAGGATTGTCACTATCTTTTTTGTTAAACCATTAGTACGTTTCTGACAATCTCACTACTATTGCCAATAGCATTGCTATTGCCATGGCTACTTACTTTCAATCATCATCATTATTCATCAATATCATGATTTATCCTGGGTTGATGATTTACCATTATGACCATCATTATGATATCCTGGGTAATAATCAACCATTATGATTTTATATTATTTACCATATATAGATAATTATAATAATCAACCATTATATAATAATAATAATAATCAGCAATTATAGATAATTTACCATTATTTATCATTATTTATCATTAAATGGTAAATTTACCATTAAATAATGGTAAATAATGGTAAATTTACCATTACTTACCATTATTTACCATGATTTTCTATCATTTCTGCAGTGCTCATCACCTTTCCAGGGAGCCCAGGTTGGAGCAGCTTGGTGCGGCCCGCCTCCCTGCGCACCATGCGCGCCTTCGCCCGAGAGCCTCTGGAGCTGGGGACCTTCACGCGCTTCCTGGCGGTGGGGCCGGGAGGATGGGATGGATGGGATGGCTTTCCCATCTGGTTATTTAACATAGCCATGGAAAATCACAATTTTTAATAGGTAAACCATCTATAAATGGGCCATCTATACCATGGCTATGTTAAATAACCAGATGGGAAATCGTTGATGGTTCAACATAACAAATCATCAACTGGGATGTTTTTACCCTTCGGTAAACTAACATAACTATGGACAATCATCATTTTCAATGGGTAAATCAACTATAAATGGCCATTTTCAGTAGCTATGTTAGTTTACCAGATGGTAATCAATCATCAAAATAACTGGAAAATGAATGATGAGTTCAGTTGTGATGGTTGATTCGGTTTGCTTTCAACATAGCTGCTGAGTTCTGATGATTTTCGGCAAAAGTTCACGGGCAGTGTGCCGCAAAATAGACACCACCGACTTGTACACCTCTTCGAATTCATCTAGTATATGTTCTGAACAGGACCCAATGTCTCCTCAATCGCTCATTAAAAGGTACTAGTAGTGGCTTGCGTGGCTTGCCACATGGGTGGCTAGTTCCCATTGTCGGTAGGTCTTACCTTCGCCTCATGCCGCAATATAGAGGCTGAGAACCAGCCCAAATTTCGTGCACCCTATTTAGCTGCTAGCTCAAAATGGTAGGTGACCACGACGTTTGCATACACAGTCATCTGAAAAATTTATCCAGATATATAGTTGGATACCGCATATGGCGGTGATTTCCATCCCCAACTTGGCCACCAGTCGTTCTGAACGACAGCTGGGACAGGTGCATGAAGAGTTACAGCAGCGGAAGATGCTGATCTTCCGATTGATGCAACCTTTTCAGCGCCTCGCTCCTGAGGATCGGTGGCTCTCCGTGGCCGAGCTGGCCCCATTAAATGGGTGGAACAATGGTCATTTCGAAGTTTTATGCAATCCTTTCGATTTTTGGGAGCTTGGATTCTATAACCTAGCCATGTTTCTGATTTGGCAATTGGAGTTGATGGAGGAGCCGGGTCGAAGCGAAGGGTGACAGTAGGTGCCAGTTTTGTTCGCACCCTTTTGGATTTCCATGCGGTTTTACTTAAAATCATGCGGTCAATGTGGTGCAATTATGTTACAGCTTCTCAGTTCCAGCGGGATTTTTTGTTGTTCACTCAATCTTCAGCACATATTAGGTTCATTTAGGTTCTACCTTTCTACCCCCATCGCTTGTGTTTGCTCTTTCTATTATATCCCATGTGTCCACTTGTTAATTTCGCACCCGCCAGCAACGACCAGGCATTTTCTATGCCGCCTCCAGATTTTTTCATGACTATACTATACTATACAAATACAATGCCAAAAACGCCTTCTACAACCCAAACAAGGGCAAAGATCCTGCAAAGAAACACTTTCTCGTTTCAAACAGTTTCCTTGTTGGTCAAGCCAGCATCAATTGGTTCATCCATTGGACATGGAACACATGACAACCCAAACAGCCAAGATGAAGCCCAGGAATTTGCTGGAACACGCCCTGGAAATTGTGACCCTTTGGTACGGTGGACGCTTGGCCTTGCGTGGACAGATGGATTTCGGGGAGCTCTCCTCGGCAGTTCTGGTGGCCCAGAACGCCTTCGATGGAGCGAGGTGAAGATGGGATACAACATGGTTTAAACATCTTTAAACCATGATAAAACTGCCATGTGTATGTAAAACATGACAAAAACTGCCATGTGTGTGCTCTGTTCTTATCAATATAATGTTCTTTCATCTTTTGAAACGAACCATGGATTGTGTCCAGCATCGAGATTTTGGATCCGCACAAATCTGCTCGATCTGCAACAGGTTTGCGCAGGCAGCTGCTGCCAACGTCTCCAAGCAAGCCTCCTGGAATCAGATGGATTTGGGTCACAACTGGGTACTTCAAGATTGGATCATTAGATGCTTTACCACTTTTATTTACCACTTTTATTTACTGACCAATTTTTTGTGCTTCACAGTGGCTCAGTTTTTGACCAAATTCATCAACGCTGGGGCTCATCTAAAAAAAAATGTGGTCACACAATCTGGATCCAATACATATACATCACATCAATAAGTAGATGTATATAGTATCTATATCTATCTATATATGTCGTATGATTAATTCTCTTTTTTTACGTTTCTAATTTCTGCCCGTTTCTGCCACGCCTTTGTAGACATCCCCTCCTAAGGCTCTCGGACCCATGGCGCAGATGGCCCAACTGCTATCCAGGCGTCCCAAGATTGGTGCCTTGGTGTCCCAACTATGGCCTGATTTTAGTGGATCTTTGGGTCATCGACTTAGTCGATTTGTTGCTCACCCAACCCCAAAAACAGCTGCAAGCAGTAGCCCAATATCAAACATATTGGACCCCCAAAATCACCAGGAGCCACTAAGACCTGCACGACCTGCGCGACCTGAGGTTTGGATCGGCCACCCTTGGGCTCCATGCCTAAGGCTGGGGAGGTGAAGTGGAGCCTGGAGTTTCGCAAGGTGAATTTCTCCTATCAGCAGCGGGGGGTGGAGATTTTGAAGGATTTGAGCTTCCAGGTGCACCAGGGAGAATTCTTGGGACACTTGGCTTGGAGTTTAGGTTGATTGTCTAACTCTTTTTGCTGATAAAATGATATAAAGCAATGAGAAACTAGGGAGAAGTTGTGAGGATGAAGGGAATAAGTCGGGAAATCAGTCAGTGAGAGGACAAAAGGTTACGAAATGAGATGACTTTGGCTTCATTACGTCACCAGGTGCTGTTAGTGGGCTCAGTGGGTGTGTGTCTATGCGTGTGTGTGTGTGTGTGTGGACCTACGCCATACGCATACTGATGTGAATATGCAAGTGAGCTTACGGCCACCAAGACCATCCACGTATCCATTTATGAGATTTCAATTTGGAAGGGATGGACCACAGAAAAGGCTGGGCAGATGGATATCCGCCTTCTTGCTGAGGCATTTTGGGAACAACTGGATCTGGAAAATCCACGATTCTGTCACTGATTCTTCGGCTCTATGAGCCAAGTAGCGGCCAAATCCTGCTCGATGGGAAGGACATCAAGGAGTACAATCCCTTGTGGTTGCGCCACCACATTGGCTTTGTCAGTCAGGACACCGCGCTGCGTTCAAATTGAAACCGGTGTTGTTCAAGGTCAGTATGAATAATTATGTAGTTTTTTTCCCCTCACAGAGATGGAACAGGGTGGAGAAGTATACTGTAGCATATATTATAAATGCACCATTCACAAACAAAGAATCATGAGACAGATGGCAAAAGATGATAATAAATTGGTGACAAAATGAGACTGTTTGGAGAATGTGATTGGGTTCATGGGTGAGGGCAGCAAAAGCTTGAATGCCGAAGCAAGACTCGCAGTTGATGATTTTCCCATCATACATCGAATGAAATGGGTATTTTTTACTTGCCATGTTCGTTTACCGGAGGGTATTCGGAATCAACTATATACATCACGTAGCTATTAACTATCATGAAGATTCGAGAGTGATAGATCAGATAAGGTCACATTTTATTGGATGAGGTAGATCGATATGTGTTTACATTTACATACGCCCATATGAACATACACGAACATAACCTATCCATCATCCATCATCCATCATCCACCATCCACCATCCACCATCCACCATCTATCATCCATCATCCATCATCCATCATCCAGCTTCCATCATCCGTCATCATCATCATCATCATCACCACCACCATCACCATCACCATCACCATCACCATCACCATCGTCATCCACCAAAGATGATCGCACTACTTAATTAAGCGTTTTTTAATCAATAGCCGTAAAACCCATCAATCGATCATTGAAAACAAATCAATAACCATCATCTTATAGTCATCATTAAGTGGTTTATTGCGCCTATTGATTTTTTAAAGAATCATTATAAAACCAGCAATTTAAGTAATCATCAACCTCTTCATCTCCTGCTCCAGGACTTGGTCTTATGCAACCGCACCATCCGCGAGAACCTGCTCTACGGCTGCGGCTCCTTTGACGGCACAGCCCTCGAGCCGAGTGACGCCTGCGCACGTAGGGCGCTCCGGGTCGCGCAATGTGAGGCACGGGGAAGATCTGCGCAGGGCAGATCCATCTTGGGCATGTAATATAAATGGCGGTTTCCATAAATGGGGGTATCCTAAAATGGATTGTTTATAGTGGAAAATCCTATCAATTGCAGTGGGTGATTACAGTGGGTAATTTTTTGGGTACCACCATTTTAGGACACCTACAAGTACCAATATCATTTGCTATATGCATACAGTATTTATACTTTTCGGATTTGAAGTGTCAGCTGGAATTTAGACAAACATGCACATCTGTGATGTATGGACGGTTATACAGTTATACAGTTATACACGCCATCTCTAGGGGTTTCACACATAGTCAAACTGAATCTCATGAATCCAAAGGACCAACATTATGATCCAACAATTGGCTGGGCGGTGTTCCAACTCTTCATTTCTGATCCAACACCATCCAGCCTGAAATTGTTGGGATCCCAACTTATCCCGCCCAATTGACCGTTTTGTTTTGGGATGGGTGGCTTAACCACCAGGTAATGCTGGGGTTCTCCCGAGTAACTTCCGCTTGTCATCGGGGATTGTGATTAGTCCAAAACAGCCACAATCCATATACTCCCGCCATATACGATAATAGGAATCTACAGAAATTAGGACCATGCTCACACTCTACAAACCAACCACTGTCAACCACAATAATTAGTCTTGTTGTTTATGCCCCGATGGAGATATCATACCCCCATGAGCCAACCATTACTTCCCATAAATGTCACCGCATGTTATACATAATCCATTTTAATGACTTTTGGCTTTGGGTCAGTAAACAATCCCCGAATTGGATGACTCCCTACTATTAAACATGAGATTTTGGTGTCATCATTTTGATTTGGCAATGCATAATCTCCCATTTATAGCTGAGTTTCCCATCAACCCCGCCCATTCCCATGGGAATTGCTAGGCAGCCATGTTGAAAATCACTGGTGCCCCCTGAGAACCATAAATCCAACCAGGACACCTTCTTCAACGCCGAAGCCTTCCCCAACCTTTGGCACACCGACGTGGGCAACAGCGGCAGCGATCTGAGCGGCGGCGAGAAGCAGCGCCTGGCGGTGGCACGGGCCGTGGTGAAGCAACCGCGGCTGCTGATTTTGGACGAAGCAACGTCGGCATTGGACGAGATCTCGCAGGATGGGGATGGCTTGGGGATGGGGATGGGGAAGACTGGAAGACTATCAACTTCATGGCCTTGCACTGGCGGATTAGAAATCATTAGAAATCCATAAAAATCCCAACTCGGTCCTTTTGCGGAATTGCAGGCGCGACTGCAAGATGAAATCGAGAAACTGCGCCAACAGCAGGGCACCTTGGTTTGGAACAAGGCTTTTTTTCCTAGAATCTAGATTCTATAGATTTTTTGGAGTCCACACCCAGGCTTCAACATGAAGCCAACAAAATTTGGAAATCACTGCCATGTCGAACAACATTTTGCATCTCAAACCAAACTTCCCATTGATCGAAAGTGGGAGACGGTAAATCGTGTCAAAACCATGGGGCCTTTTTCCCTAGTCATAGTCGCCCCTAGTCGCATCTAGCACAGCCATGAGGCCTCACGGTGATCTGCGTGGCCCATCGTCTTTCCAACTTGGCGCGTGCTGATCGACTGCTGGTCCTCCAAGAAGGGCAGCTGGTGGAGGAGGGATCCCCGGCTGAGCTCGCAGCGCAGGATGGCGTCTTTGCAGAATATGCGCGTGCGCATCAGGCGGTGTTGGATGGAAGCTGAAGCGAATGACGATGGAAACATATGGAAACCATTGGAGAATTCAAGACATTCAAGGTCCAGGTCATTCCAGGTCCGTTTGAAAATTGAAGGAAAGCATTTGAGAACCACCCAGAAGTCATCCGACATCCACTGGATTTAGAACATCATTTGCGCATTTCTTTGATTTTTTTGGCGTATGCCCTGGTATACCTGATTTCTGGACTGGCTAACAGGTGATCTTAAAAGGAAACTTACAGGAACCGATTGTCTTTGTCACCAAGCCGATGGGGGTTCCCATGGGTTCCTGCAGTAATTCTACCAGTGCAAGAACTCCTTAGAGCGACTGGCAACTATTGGATTCTTTTCTGGTGATGGGCTCATACCCTTGTCACAGTTTCATGGCTACATCAAATGCTCGAAGGCTTTGGCCATCCATATGCCCCTTTTCTTTCCCCTTGGAGGGCGTGTTGTACATATGGTGCTGGCTGTGGGAATCCCGAAATGGTATGTTGTGCCGGGGCGTTCCCCGCTAGCCACTGACCCCACGTGGATTGGTTCGAAAAAAGGGAGGGAAGGAAATGAATTTGGAGGAATTGTGTATATATATATATATATCGTGTGTGTGTGTGTATGGAATTGTACATATACATGTATACTTATCCCAGGCAGCAGTTCTTAGTAACTTAGTGATCTAAAGTTAGGAAGTATGATTGTCCGAGGGACTGGCTGGGACCATCGCCCAAGTGTTGCGAAACGTCTTCATATCTTGTCATTCTTAGCTTCTTTTCTTTTTTATTGTTTTCAGATCTCGTTCGTACATGCACCTGTATGGGAGTATGAACGATGAGTTGCAGGAGATGCAAGGAAAGGCCGGGCAAACGCCCAGAGTAGATATAGGCTAGAGGGTAGGTCCGAATCTACGCTTCTGTATTTCTACTTGGAGGCTTCCTAAAATGGAGGGACCTCCAAATCATCCAAAAGATTGACTATTTCAGTATTGAAACCTATGGTTTTGGGGATGCCCCATCTTAAGAACCCCCCCCGGAATGTTGAGCGTCAGGCCGGTGCTCAATCGCTGGCTGGGTGGTTTCGAAGCAGCAACCATGAAAGGCGGGCGCAGTGTACAGCTGCAGACTTGAGATATCTTGAGATCATCCGATGCTGCAATGTCTGGGATGTTTGCTTAGATTTTGAGTGATTTCGAACTGCCAGCTATACCATACATGAGGTTTCCCAAAATGGCAGGCCGGAAAGTAATTCAATTCTTGTCTTAGGGAATTCAGCTGCGGCTTGCAGCGCTGCCCTGAAGATCGGCTGCATGACAACCGAAGATGGCCCACATCCATTGATTCATGTCAGACAGGAATTTTCTGGATGGTAGGGATGGCACAATCACATCATAACACATATGTACACACACACACATATATATATATACATACACACACACATATATATATACATACGCATATAACACTATATAATATAATAATAATAATAGTAATAATACAAATAATATTAACAATAATAATAATAATATTATATATATATCATCTCCCAATGGTTGGTGGTAAATCTCCATGATGGATGCGTTAAACAACACATATCAACACCGTTGTTCATCATGACATGTGAAACATCTGTGCCAGGCCTGGAGGAGGCGCGGCGTCCTGTGCGCATGGAGAATTTGAAGATCTTTCAATGGTAAGCCATTCGCAAACGGCTGATGGTAGGCGGTTTCGCGAATTTTTATGGATTTTTCCAATCAGTCAATCAATCAATCAAGCAATATATGATAATATATGCGATTTTTATCAAATATTAGATGGCCAAAAAGGGCGGCTTTCCATTCAAACAAACTCCCCAATTCAACATGTCCACATGAATTTCCGAGTCAAAAATCCAAAGATTCCAAAGATGTCCAAGCAAATTGCCTAAGAAATCCAATTTCTTCAGGTTTTCATAGGGATTTTCCAGGGCACCTCAAAACATCGCATCGCCGCATCGCCAGGCCCGTGCCAGCGATCTGGTGAAGGCCGAGGATGCCTGGCGTCAGATCAGCGTTGGCAGGTGGGCCTGAAACAGACGTGTGATGGGACTAAAATATGTGATATATTATATTATTATATATTATTATATATTATTATATATTATTATATATTATATATTATTATTATTATCATTATTATTATTATTGATATATTGTGAATATATACATATAGATATGGCATGATATGGATCTACATTTCAGCATTCATATTTCTGACATATTAACTTATATAAATGTAAATCAAATGCACTCATGAATAATACACACGTATATACATATGCGTGTAGCCTGGGAGCAAATAAAAATCTCCGGAATGTGTATATATACATATATATATATACATACATGCATGCATACATATATATATATATAGATGTATACATATCTCCAGATATATGAGTGTGCGTCCTGTGCATATAATTTCCCTGAAATATTCTGCAGGGAGAGAATTCGGTTATTTATTTATTTATTTATTTATTTACACACACACACATATGTATATATATATATATATGTGGCGATGGGGAGAGAGAGATATATATATGTATATACATAGATGTATATGCATAAGAATTTGCAAATGGATAAACCACAAACACATCCATTATACACATATATGTATACAAATCGCACATGACATGATATATAAGCATATCTGCATTTGCGCTTGTTTGTCCAATTATTGCGAGTCTGAATCTATAAGCAGAACGTTGTGTGCGTGATAGTGGCTAGGTGGGATTGGATTTTGTTTCGGATACCATTTGGTCATCAATCATGGCAAGGAAGTGCCACTGTTATAGCAAAAAAAGCGCAGGAGTGCCCTTATATTTCCCATTGGTAATCCATGGTAGAAAACAGATGGCAAAACTGTCAAGACCCTCACGAAGATGGTCCCGTACCAGGTGGTCTCCCCTTAGAAAAAATGTTATTTCAATCCATCAAACTGTAGTCATATTTGGCATATATTTAACGTCATGGCTAGCCAACCTACTTGTAAACCAGCTTAGCTAACTACAAATGGTATCAAACCTATGGCCTATGAATCCCCACGAAAATCTAGGCAACTCACCATGATTTACCAATGATTAGGTCTTCAAACCCTCCCCCATTTTCCTTGGCACTGCAGCCTGGTGGAGTACTCGCGCGAGGGCCTTCCGTCTCTCAGGGCGGAGGTGCTGGTGAAATCATGTGAAATCGGGGTTCACAGCAAGTTATGGCAGTTATGGCTAGGAGATGGCTAGGAGATGGCTAGGAGATGGCTAGGAGATGGCTAGGAGATGGCTAGGAGATGGCTAGGAGATGGCTAGGAGATGGCTAGGAGATGGGGAATTTTAAGGATGTTGCCCCCCAAATATGATCAAATATGACAATTTGATGCCTTTTAAGGAGGGATTGATCCAATTTTTTTTGGGCAGTTTGACTCATGGGCCCCAACTTATGAGGGTTTTGATCGCATGTTATTTCTGGGGTTTTACTATGTTTTACTACCTGGCCCAGGGGATATATACTAACCACCAGGTTTTTCATGGCATCGGATAAGATTATTTTTTTATGACCCAAATGGTGTTTGGAGCAACCAACATTGGGTTTAAGCACACAGATTGGATGTTTACTCCCTGAAAAATCCTGAAAACTGATGTAAGATCCCCAAACTATGGAGTTGTATTTTTTTTTTTTGGTGGCAAACATGTGGGAGCTAAAGCGAGCGAGCCCAGATATCATCCAAAATCACAGGCAAGTCAGCAAAATCATGCAGCAATATCTCATCAAATAATCGATCTGCCACCATCACCAAGCAGCCTTTCCTTTGCGGCAGGTCATTGCGAAAGAGGAAGGCACCTGCGATTTGTGGTGGCCTGGGCCCTCAGGACCGGAGTGCCCCCGCTTTCAGGTGAAACGGAATGCCGACGCCAGCTATGTGATTGAGTCATACGCACATCTCCTGCGGACTCCTGCGCTCTCTGTATTTGTTTGAGTGTCTAAACAAGAAATTTACAAGTAACTTGGCATAATTTGGCACTATTTTGGTAGGAACCTACTTTTCTATCTTAGGGGTTATCCATGGTAGCCGTGAGGTGGGAGCCCAGTGGCATGCGCCATGGCCGCTTTCAGGAGGCAGAAGTGGGCTACGGTTTTTCTTTTTCTTTTTTTTTGTTCTCCCATTTGTTTTATAAACACTTACAATACTTACTTCAACATACTACATGCTTGAGTATTGTTTGAGTATTGTTTGAGTATTGTTTGAGTATTGCTTGTACGTGCATATGCACAAAGTACGATTCACATATTTGTCACCTATATGTTGAGATTTAAGTTTCAATCTAAATGACTATAGATAACTCATCGAAGGAAGTTTAGAAGTGAAACTTCCGACAATATGGACAGTTGAAAAGCAGAGGTGAGAAGAGTCAGAAGAGACAAGATCAGAAGAAAGAAGATGCAGACGCGCGAAAAGGTAGGAAAGTCGCGAAACACTGTGTTTTTCCAATGATTTGTGGCTCCGGTGGGTCGAAAAGTAGGCTCGCTAAAGCGGCGGGTGCGGAGCCAGCTGGCCAGATGAGAGATGAAAAGTTGCACGCCGTTGTGGCGCGAAGCACATTTCCAAGTCAAAATGTACAAAACACCTCTGTGTCGGACCACTTTTGGAAGTTGAGATGTCGAAAAAGTGCACGCCGTTGTGGCGCGAAGCACATTTCCAAGTCAAAACGTACAAGACACCTCAGTGTCGGACCACTTTTGGAAGTTGAGATGTCGAAAAAGTGCACGCCGTTGTGGCGCGAAGCACATTTCGAAGTGAAAATGTACAAAACACACCATTCTCGGAGCACTTTTGGAAGTTGAGATGTCGAAAAAGTGCACGCCGTTGTGGCGCGAAGCACATTTTGAAGTCAAAAGTGTTAAAAACTGACGGTCTCGGACCACTTTTGGAGCTTCGGATGTCGAAAAAGTGTCTAAAAAGTGCACGCCGTTGTGGCGCGAAGCACATTTCGAAGTCAAAAGTGTAAAAAACTGAGGGTTTTGAGCCTTTTTTGACGTGAAGATGTCGAAAAAGTCGACACTGATTAACTTAACTAACTTCACTAACTTAACTACCTTAACTTCGACGACAACAGCAACAGCAACAACAGCAACAACAGCAACAACAACAACAACAACAACACCAACACCAACCACAACAACTACAACTACAACACCTACAACTACAACAACTACACAACAACTACAACTACAACTAGAACTACAACTACAACAACTACAACAACAACAAAAACAACAGCAACTACAACTACAACAACTACAACTACAACAACTACAACTAGAACAACTACACAACAACTACAACTAGAACTACAACTACAACAACTACAACAACTACAACAACTACAACAACTACACCTACAACACCTACAACAACTACACAACAACTACAACTACAACTAGAACTACAACTAGAACTACAACTACAACAACAACAGCAACAACAACAACAGCAACAACAACAACAACTACTACAACTACTACTACAACTACAACTACTACTACTACGACTACACACAACTACACACACAACTACAACACACAACACAGCAACTACAACCACACAACAACTACAGCTACAACAACAACAACTACTACTACTACTACAACTACAACTACAATTACAACTACTACAACTACAACTACAAAACAACTACAGCTACAACTATATGACTGCAACTACACTACACTAGATTACACCACAACTACAACTCCACTACGCTACAACTACAACTACAGTTGCAGTACATCACACTACATCCAGCAGTTGTGGGTGAGGTGACCACTGCAACCATTGCAACCACTCCAGCAAACACAACTCCAACCACTTTTCGGTCAATCAGTGGATTCGCTCTGCCATCCGTGATTCACAACAACCAACGTCTCCTATAGGTTTCCTATTGTGAAACTTCCGCCACCGCCTTGTGCGGTACTACTGGTATGAATGTAAATATGACAACATATCTATATGCTGCATGCTGCCAAGTGGATAGATACAGTGGAATGCTCTTCCAGGCTGCGAATGTCTCAAAGATGCAGGCAGGAAGTGGATGTTCAGCGGCGGAAACTGGGTAAATTATAACGACCTCACTGTTCTCCCTCACTGGAATCATAGTTAATCAGGCAAGTCATCCCCAAATGGGCCTTAATTCAGGTTAGTGAAATATTATAATTTACCCATATATATAGATATACTTTAATGGATATAACCACGGTGGACTAAACTTCCAAAAGTTGGGATACAAAACCTGGTGGTTGAGATGCCCCAGCAGCCATACAGCCATAGCTGGACAATGCTGGACATGTTTTTTTTTCAGAGGACAACTTGGACCGGTAGTGGCCAGTTATTGCAACAACAACTCTTGGTTTACAGTAGAGGCAGTGAGAGGTGGTTGACTTTGCTTGGCACGATGATGTGAAAGGGCAAAGCCACAACAAAGGGTTTTTGTATGTCCGGTCTTCAATATCTTAAATCGATGGACTGATTTGAGGGAACGCTGCCAGGAAACATCGAAAACTACTGTTTTTATCATGTTTTATCCTCCAGTTTTTTTAACGGCTTTCCTATGTGTCCCCGCCACTTCAAGCCATACGTCACGTCGGCTCAAGTTTTGGCTCCCCAGGGTTTGCGAGGCGCGCTCCCTTCGGGGAGGTGTCCAGTTGTCGTTTTGTGGCGTTTTGCATAAACATGACCGCGGCTGCTATCATCTCTTGTCACTGAAATCTAGTGTGCATGATTCATGATGTGTTGTTTTTGCAACTTTTCTTATGTTTCATGGCACTTCAATGATCTTCAATGTCAAGCGCTGCGTCCAGGTCATATCCTATCTGTGGGGATGGCAAAAGTGCGCAAGGTCAGGGACCTGGGGGAAGTGGAGGTTGTGCCATTGCTCCTGGGGGAAGTGGAGGTTGTGCCATTGCTCCATGGTGCCCACAGCACCGAAAAGTCATCGCAAAACATTCATCCCTGCCATGGGGACCCGGGGGACCCACAAGAATTTACCATCCCCCAATCATCAACATTCATCAACCCATTCGGATCCATTTGGGGCGAAATTATCATCCCAAGTAGGGGCGTACCCAATTGCTTCAGACCCCCCAAAAATTGGTATCTCTGGCATTTCTTTCCGGATGCTCCCAGGTGTCGTCGACGCCAAAAGGTACCCGAAAGAGTCCAGGAACTCCCAAGGTGCGAACCCTGGAGATGGAAAACCACCTGCAATGGAAAGATATTGAAAACTCCCCATGGATCATAAATCATCTATACAATGTCTATAGCCGGATATAGAATGGTTTATAGACCAGTTCATACATCATCTACAAAAGAAAGGTTTCTTGCTTCATCTTTTTTCCAGGTTTTCCCTTTGGCCCACCGAAGGATCCAAAGCGTACAACCATGTACCCTCTGGTAATTTAACATAGCTATTGAAAATGGCCATTTATAGTGGATTTTCCCATTAAAAATGGTGATTTTCAATAGCTATGTTAAATTACCAGAGGGTACAACCTGTTGCCGAAGTGAACTTTAGCCACCTGCTAGGCTGCCACACCTGCATCAGCCAGAAGGAGTCCAGGAACTCCCAAGGCTCAACCCCAAAATAGCCAGAAAAGGTGGACCCTTCGAAATTCTGAGTTGCCCTCTGGTAAACTAACGTAACTATGGAAAATCACAATTTTTAATTGAAAAACTCACTATAAATGGCCATTTTCAATAGCTATGTTAAATTACCAGAGGGTAAACAGATGTGAAAAAATGGAGATTTTCCATCTTCAATGGTTTTTGTTGGCTCCTAGATTGCTTCAGATTTTCCGGCATCTCGGATCCCTCTTTGGACTGGCAACTTGGATGTGCACCCCGCAAATCGTAAGTGGCTCAGTAAATATGGGTACATGATATATATAATTATATATATATATGTTATATATATATATATGCACATATGATATAATGTATAATATATATATATATAACATATATTAATGATTGATTTTCTGACACCATCCACTTAAGAATGGGAGAATGATGGGATCTGCATCTCTCGATGCAGGCTGCGGCATCTGTGCCTTCGAGCCCGGATGCACCGTCACCAGGGCAGAGGAGCGAAGAATCTCCGGTGCCTTGGCTGTGGCTGTTTTGCGAAACCCTAGCCATCCTCTTAGAGATCTTGGAAGATCTTGGAAGATCTTGGAAGATCTTGGAACAAGAAGATTCTAAGATAGTTCCTGGATGTCTTAATTTGTCTTAAAATTTGCAAAAAAGTTTCATTTAGTGGACTAATCTGTAGTCCACTTCCTTTTCGATGGGTTTCCAACCCCCAGTGTTGGTTTCCAACTCCAAAGTGGCTCAGGTTGGGATGACCGACACCTTGTCCGACCCCGCTCCTTGTCTGACGGGGGGCCTTTTTTTGTCTGCACTCCCAAGGAGTCCATTGCCCCATGTCGCAACATGAAACGACTAATCGTTCTGGATGACTTGTGGTGTATACGGCAGATATATTTCTATACTAATATATAGCGCATATATATATATAACCATACATACATATATACATATATACATACATACATATATATATATAACCATATAACGCCTAAATGCACATGAATATCCAATCATGGACTGTTGTTTATATAATGGTGGATCCATTACCCCACCATAAAATGCGAAAACTCTACACCCAGTAGAGAGCAGGTACGGCAAAATTTCTCAAGAATCCTTCAACCTTCTTTCCTCAGATAGAAGCTCTTCAAAAAAAAATGCCGCACTTTTCTCTGCCTTTAATAACAGTCTGTCGCTGAAATTCGAATGGCGTCAAACGTCGAGGCGAGAGCACCAGTCACAGACAGTCACAGATTGCTTACAGATGTCTCTGTTGCAGCTCGAGCTTGAGCCAACAATTTGGCATGCAGCCCACTTCTTCAGTTCACTTATGTGCCTACTCCGTGGGAAAAAAAAACATGAGGCCAAAAACACGTTGTGTAGCCTTCCAAACCGAATCGTCTCCACTGCTCCCAAACTGAAACAAACGGAAAACATTCAAATGAGTTTGTTGAGGTTTGGTCTGATTTTAAACACAATCCTAGGATTCAGAATCCAAACTTTCTCAGTTCCGAGGCGTGGAAACGGCTCCCAAATCCATCTTTCAAGTAAGAAATAAAAACTTTGATTGTCTTCACCGGACTTGTGACAACCTTTCAGGGGAAAAACTGAGCTCAACTCGAGTGATGAAATGCGTTGACACAAATGGAGGTAAACTGCATTCTCAACTATGCGCAAATCGTCCAAAGGGTGATTGTATGGTGAGGCTCAGGGCCGAACCGATCAAGATCAAATTACACATGTGATGAGAAACATGTGTGCATTTCACAACGCCGTCCTCTGGCACTTCACCATTTGAAATCTGTCAATATGTCTGGTCTGGACATAGATTCAAGAATGAATTCACACACGTTACAGCATCGGGGATCAAAACCTAATGGCACCTTAACGTTACATGCCGTTGCTTTCATTCCTAGAATCTGTGTCCATAGATCGGATCAACACAATTCCTTACTTAACTCGGTGTCGGATGAGGAGGTGGATACAGTTTCAGGATGGGGACTGAAATCAATGAGATCTGAATCTGCCGGATTCTATTGATACAAAGAACCAACAGCTGTCGCTTCGGGGCAACTGATGGTGATACAACGTGCTGTGACATGTCACTGTGATCCGGTGGATTCATCTCACACCCCCCCACACCTTTCACATCCGGCAAAACCGAGGTAGTTAAAATTATCGCACCGGAATCTAAGTGGGCACTGTCGATCCAACGGGCAGGCAAATTTCACATTATTAATGGCAATCGGAACATAACATCTACGTGGACGAAAAAACGCAAAGCAGTTCGTGGGTCTGCTGGGCAAAAGTATTACTGCCATTCCAAGTTTCATGAAAAAGCCTCTTTGGATCCAGCTATGAGAAAACGTCCCTAAAATGTCGGCAAACATTGGAAGCGACTTCTTTAGTCATTCTGACCGGATACACTTCCATTTCCTCAAGATTTTGTTGGAAAAGTGGTTTGTGTCTTTCACAGATACACCGAAGCTTAGGCTGAAGCGGGACACTTCCCTGGACTCTGAAAGCATGCTTAACTGGCGGCAACTCCTCTTCACTATAACTGCATCGGTCATAGTAGCTGGTGCTACTCAAATTAAATTTAGAAATGAGCTCCAAAACAAGGCGGCTTTTCCAAAATTGGCAAGGTCGGGACATTTCGAAGAAACATGCTGCGGCCTTCTCAAAGAGACCTTGTGCACTTTTGCAGATTTTCGCAAAAATCTGAAAATGTTCGGATTGACGGAACTCGTATCCAGGAACGAGAAACTGCGCAGGGCTTCCTCCTGTACACGGAGGTGAAAACCAGAGACAAACATGGAAGTTCTTGTAGCGCTTTTGAAGAATATCCAAGCGTTCATGTAAAGGTTTACTAACCCTGCAGATATCATCTTGTCTGGTCACTTGAACAACACAAAATCGAAATCCATGAAAAACTTTACCATCTTGGCTGAAAAATCCAGACTTCTCCTTTGTGCAGATTTCCAGAAAAAGACAAACTTTAGTTCCCTTCTTCAAGTGGTCTTCTACTATTCGAAAATCGGATTCTATCCTCTTCGTCAAGTTCAAACCTGACATGAGCAAAGGCTGGGTGGCTTCGGAAGCAATTTCTGAAGGCTCGGACAAAGAAGCTAAGGTGGATTCAGGCAAGGCTTCGGATTTCTTGGACTTCTCAACAAGAAACTGCCATGATTCTGGGGGTACGCGAGCTATGAATCCCATCATCTTCCTAAACTTCTCAAACTTAACCTTGTCCAAAATCTTCGTCAAAACATCGGCTATTTGGTCATCCGTACTCACCCACTGGATGACAAGAACTTCATGAAAAATCAATCTCTGCACAAATGCGTGAGCTAAATGAAGATGCCGGGTCCTCCTGTTAAACCCGTCGGCTTGCAGCAGTTTCTGGCTGCTCTCGCTGTCAGTTCGGATGACAAAAAGACTTTTAGGTAGCTCTTCCACATTTGCTTTAAGAAATTCCTCTATCGTTTTGATGGGCATCTCAGCATTTCCATTGAAGAAATCAAGAAGGTGAAGAACGCCTAAAGTTTCTTGGCAACCCTGTGCAATCGCAACCATCTCGGCTTCGCAAGCCGATAACGAAATCGTGACCTGGCACCGGGATACTGATTTCAACATGCTTCCACACCAAAAGATGACATATCCAGAGTAAGACTTACCCCCCCATGAAGCATCAGTATACAAATGGATAGTTCGATCTCCGCCACTATTTCTTAGCTCTTGGTGAATATGCAAGTTCGCCTTCAAATATCTCAAAAGCTTGTTCAATCCTATTTCATGCTTATGCAAGGGCACAGACTGGCCGGTGGACAGGATGCTCACAAACCTCAAAAGGTCTTGCCGGGTTTGACAATACCAAGCAACTCGTCCAAGTATAGACCTATATTTAGAAGCAGCTTCGGCAGACAGGGGTTCATTTCCCTTGTCACTAGTATCTTTTTCTAGATCGATCTGAGGTGGTGTATCAGTCTGAGACACATTGGCCAGGCATTCGTAGAGATATGAAGTGGGAACTCTCATGTACAAGTTTTTACTACCAGCAAAACGAGTAATCTCCCTTCCTAGAAAAATGATGGTTCCAGGCTGGTCAGGGTTGAGCTGCCCCGTGATTTTGACTTTGGAAACACGGTCAAGAAAAGCATCTCTAAGATTTTCCAGGCCGTGAGGTGAATCGCATCCTACCAGGATATCATCAACATACAAAATTAAAACCATGCGGCAAGAAAACTTTCCCCTGCGGAACACACCTTTGAATGCACAAGGTTCAGTAGGGCAAGACAACAATCCATGGCTTTCGGTGACCTGCTTGGCCAGCTGGAGCCATGCCTTAGATGCACACCGGAGCCCATTCAAAGCTTTGGATGCTATTGCATATGTCGGGCTATGGATGTCTTTAGTAGCAGACACATCAGCCGGTAGCCGAATAGCAACATGGACGCCAGGCGGCAAATCCGCATGCATAAATGCGGTGCTCACGTCCATCGCACCGATGGTCCAGCATTGAGAAGCTACGTCTATTAAAAGGGCTCTTACAGCCTCTGTAGACGGTGTAGCCGAACTGTATCCAAGGGTGGCTGCCACGCCGTTTCCAGCAGCGATCTGCTGCACAACCAAACGACATCTCACTCCAGGCTTGTTGTCGATCTCTTTAGATCCAAGGACCCAACGGCAAGCGATTGGTTTGATTCCATGAAGTTGGCAATACTTATCGCATTCCTTTTTACCAACGATTTTTCCAAACCGCACACGGTTCAGAGCTTCAAGCTCAACAAGACGGCCTTGCATCGCGAGGTCTCGGTCCAGTGGCTTATTTTCTTCAGAGAAAACACGGGCGGGCGTCGCAAGGAATACAGTACTGCCACCAAGCTGGAAACTCTTAAATTCTGTCGGCTCTCCGATCTTTGGTAGATAGAAGGGGGATAAAATTCCTTTCTTTGGATCTAAGTCATTTGCTAGGCCTAGGTCTTGATAGTACTTTTCAGGCTCAGGGGTGAACTGTCCACAAAAATGGGACATGACATGGTTGTCAAAAGTGGCAGCGTCGAGACTTTCTTCATCGAATTTTGGGGCAATCAACTTGCTCAGCATTAAAGATATATCCATTGGGGAATCAGGCAACTGTTCACCTAGTGGAATATCCATATCAACATCATCATCCAATCCATCTGGGTCATCAAGGTCCATCTCGTCAAAGTCATAAGGAGAGTAGGCATTAGAATTATTGTCAGGCTGGTCAACAACAGGAGGTCTAACTGGTAACTCAAGAGGCTGGCTAACCGGCTGGCTCCCTGAAATACTAGTGGATGATTCCCTTTGCAAACGCTCCCAATCAAGATACCTACGCTTACATTTTACGGAATGAGCTCTACCGTGTAGCTTTACGCTTCTACACGCAGAACACCCCTCAGTTCTTCCGTGACGATCCAACCACTCTTTAGGTGGTCCGGACTTGGGCATGCTTGGTGGCATTAATTTCAAGTTTGGATCTTCATGGATCTGCTGGTCAATTGACGGTCCCTCGCCAGGTTGTGGGGGTTCTGAAAACAAGAATGGACACAACTCCACAGCAAGCCTTATCTTATTTAGCAAACGGATGGACTTGGCTTTAAACACCTTCAGTGCGTTCTCAGGTCCAACTTTGCCAGAAACAAGGCAGGCTTTAGATGAATACTCATATCCAAGGTATGCGGCAACAACAAAACGGCTTCCAGACGGGCTCTCCACTGAATCAGGCACTTCTGCAAAAAGCACAGAACCCAAGAAGCCTGTAACAGGCGATGGACGGTCTTGCCCAATGACATGTTGATGCGGCGTGCGTCTTCCCCCAAACACTTTATGATGAAAATTGTGGCAACTTGCAATGTACCGGCAAATGAATGGCAAGCTTTCTGCATATATTGCTACCTGGAAACCCATGTCCAAGTAGTCTTGTCTTAAGATTGCCAACGTTTCTTTAAAGTATCGTACAGTGCGTTCAGCTGAACCAACTGTCTCAGGGGACTGGGGAGCAGCGCGTTCAAATCTGGCAGGTAAGGACCTTTCGAGGAAAGATACTAGGCTAGGTTCTGCATCCAATTTGACATAAACAACGCAAGTTGAGGGTCCTGTGACACCAATAGACCTTGCCCAGGCTAACACTTCATTGGCTGTGACCTCATGGCTAGCCCTCATATATACGAAGCCCATGGAATTAGAACTCACTTCAACCAACGCTAGAACCTTATGTCTACCTAAAACTGCAAAATCAGCTTGGATCTCAATCCCCTTAGTTCCCTGTCTGCGGGCATGACGCTGGACACCTCTACAAGCAATGCACTGTGGACAGGCGGGATGATATGTGGCATGACCGTTCATGCGATGATCTCGGAGATCATCCATCTCTTTCTGCCACAATCTATTAGGAGGCCTATCGGGGAATGGACTATTGGGGTTATCACCACTACTAAGGGGGTCATCCAGCCCTGGCAATGGGTGATCAACTGGCTCCTGAGCTGGCACGGCCTGCTCAGATTCTTGCATTGCCTCTGGATGAGGCTCCATGGGAGGTTTCTTACCGCTATACCTTCTAAGGTTTGTGGGGTGGTTTCTGACTGCTTCATCGGATGCAAATGGATGGCTATTCTGATTGGCGGGATTCAATTGCAAAGGCTGCTGAGAACATTCAACTGAAAACTCAACTGTTTCCGTGGCTGAGGCGGCGGGGTCGAAAAACTTCCAATTTCCATATCGCTGGCACTGCTGGCTGCAGAACTCTTAGAACTAGACCTAGAACCCTTAGGCTTAGAAACCTGTGCGTGTTGGGATTCTTCTCTCAAGTCAATTGCTTTCAACCAAGGGCAAAAACTCCAGATGATAGGATGACACTTCAAATGCTTAAGTTGCAACTCGCACTGATCACCAGACATCTTGAAACTCCAGCCCTGGCGGCAGACTTGGTACACTGACAACAAATTATGTTCCACATTCGAGACAAGTGCACGAACCTGGACAGTCCTGAGTGTGGGTCGGCCAGTTTCAGCTTCCAGCAAATTGAGACCTACCTTCAAAACTACCTCGAAATTTATTGAAATCTGGTTGCCATCAGCCGTTTGAAATACTAACGGCGTTTCTAGTGTGCGAGATCGGACAATCTCATACCTATCGAGGTAGCGTTTGCTAACAACGCTTTTACTGGCACCGCTGTCCAAAAGCCACCAATACGCAAGGTCGAGTTCCTCAAAGTTACTATGCAGCACATATGGGTTGGCCTGCATGTCCACACGGCTACAAATGAATTGAGGTTGGCACTTCAAAGGCTTTCTCTGCCGATTTAGTGGAAAAACACCATCCATGCAACACTCTGTGAACATGTTCTGAATATCTCTGCAGGTGAAATTCCAGTTGAAAACGGAGAAAACATCGAAAACTGCATGTCGCATCTGTTCAAAACGGTGGCACTGTTGACGCAAATCAAACACAGGCATGAAACACGATTCTTCCTCATGCTCCATGTTCGAAATCTCATGTTGTCCACAACCGTTCAACTGAATGACTGTCGTATTGAGGTCCACACCAGTGAAGATGTCACAAAGCTCTGAAAAACGATGGGAACAATCTGCAAACTGTTGAAAAGCAATTTTACAAGGCACCAAAACCGATGAAAACTGGTTTCCAGATTGCTTCAAGCTGATCTCTTCCAGAATGGCTGCAAGTCCAAATGATGTCTCATTTGACGAGTGGTGTGCAGCATCTCTGGCAGAGCTCGCAACACTTGGGATATCATCTGAAGATGAAGTTGGTCGTGGGCACCTGAAAAACGCAGGCAGTGGGACATGGCATGCAAACGGTCGATCAACACCATGTACGGAGTTCAAATTGGGCTCTACAACATCGGAATCCAAAAGCTGTGGCATCTCTTCTAAAGATTCTAAAGAGTCATGTGATAAGGTTGCATGATCCAGTGAAGTGAAAGGCAAGTGTGACGACTGTGGACTCGTCAATTCAAAGCCAACATGTTCGTCAAAATTCGGAACGCGGCTGCAGTCGCTCAAAAAGCTTGCGCTCACTTCGCAGTCAACATCGACTGACTGGGGATCCGGAAGCCACGCATCAAAAGTGGAATTCCCATTGCAAAAACTGGCTGCAGGTGTGTGCTGGTTGTTACTTACTGCTGTCAAAGCTTCGACTTTTGAAAGAGCTAGTGCGAAACGAAGATCTAAATCTTCTTCATCATCTGAGATCTCCAATCCAGCTTCACTGATAGTAATCAGCGACTCAGTTTCTGAAACTTCCTCCAAGACCGAAAAACTGTTCGAAACTGGAATGCTTTGGGATGCCATAGGGTCAAAAACTCTCGGCTTGCAACTCTTCCAGTAAACTAAGGATGGATTGACCGCTGGCAAACTCGGCGCATTGGTGGACAAAAGAGGCAAATCTGAAGAACCGACGGCACGACCTGACGAAATCTCTGCACCAACAGGGATAAAGGCACTCAAACGCAACTCAGATTCAGTCTCACCGGCTTCCGACCACTCTTCTTGCTGCTCTGCCTCCTCATCAGGCTCCTGTTCTCCTTCAGTTTGCTCTTCACCTTCCTCATTCAACTCAGCGGCTCGGTAGCCCTTTGGACGGGCTTGGAACTTTCCCTGGGGCTTCTTAGCGGAAGAACCCTTGCCGGATCCTTTTCCCTTTGAAGGCTTACCCTTAGCACCTCCTTTACCCTCAGTCTTGTTGGAACCCTTTGACGGATTGTCACCAGACTTATGCTGACCTGATGACCTGCTTCCATTGCTATTGGCTGGAGAGGCACTACGACAATGCCGTGCAAAATGCCCTTTCTTTCCGCACTTAAAACATACTAAATCTTTCTTGTCTGCAGACTTGTTATCTAATGAATTACCATGATCTTGTTGCTGTCCAAACGGCGACAATGTTGGATTCACTGTCTTGAAATCTTGGCTGTTCAACACGGTTCTCTGGTAGAAATCTAAACATCCCTGGCGTGCACTCTCGTAAGTTTCGGCGCAATGCAAACTCACATAGTTCAAACAATTGGGAAACTTCTCAAGGTTAAGAATCAACCATCGATACTTGTCAGGGGCACCAACCCGCAACTCATGTACCAAGTTCAAATCATTACAAGTGGATAAAACCTTCTCATAGCTATAGAACTCAGAATCCAGTGAAAAAATGAAGTCCTTCAGACTCACATTTCCGCGAACTCGGTACGCAAGCAACTGGCTTCGAAAATGAAGTCCTTCACCTCTCGTAGTGATGGAAAACTCCTCCTTGAGACGCTGCAACAACGAATACCCATAGGTAGTGCCACTTCCTACACTGCTCTCGAAACAACGGATGAGTGCTGAGCAACGTGACGACGTTCCTAAAGCTTGTTTCAACACATAAAACAACCTAGTCCTTCTTTCTCGTTCCGCGCTGCTGAGTGAAGTAGGATTGCTCTCATCAACTGGCAGTCTCATGCTAAGCACTTGTGCAATTTCACTACTAAAAGCAGGTTGCAAAGTGGAAAGCCATGCTGTTAACTGTTCAATCCAATGGCAAAAACCAAGGATTTCGGCAGGACGGTTACTCCATTTTCCAACATCTGGCATGGGCATGGACGGAATCAACTTGCTGTCAAGTGTCCTAAAAGCACCTTTGTTCTCATCTTCCCTTGAAGGTGGTGGCGGTGGCACTCGCTGAAACGTCCCTGCTACAACAGGCTGACTCGGAACACTTGCTGCTTGTTGAGACGCAGCCTGCTGATGAAATTGCAAAACGGTCTGCTGAAAACTTTGGAACTGTTGCTGCTGCATCTTCATCATTTCTACCATGTTCTTACTTACTTCTACCAACGCATGAGCGGGATCAGAAACGGTTTGGGCACCAACCGCTGGTACGTTACTGACTGGTGGCGAAGTCACGGGGTTGCCAGCTACAACTGGCGGGCTTGAACTCATTGAAGAAGAAGCTGCAGGGTTAACCGAAAGGCTTTGAAACGCTGTCGTGATCTGCTGTGTCAATCCATCACTGCTTACTCGAAGTTCCCCTGTCGCAGGATCTGTCTGCAATCCTTTAAGGATCTCAGAAACCAATCGCTCAACCAACAACTTGGTTCCTTCAGAGGCAGCAGGATCTTGTCGAACTGGTTCAGGAATCGCCTGCGGCGATGTCTGACCTGGAGACGCCTCTGGCGTAGCTCGCCCAGAGGTTGCTTTCGGCGGTGATGGAGGCACACTACTGGCTTTAGGTGGTGAGCCACTACTACTACCCACCTTTGGTCCAAGTGCTTTCGGTGTTCCGGTCGGATGTGGTGGCAACTCCTCAGGTACCATCACGCTTGGAGCTTCTGTAGGTGTCAAGAACACTGATCCTGAACCTTCACTGTTGGGCAAAGCACCTGACATACGAAGATTATCTGCAAATCCTCCTTCAAGCCAGAACGGACGCTCTCTACGCCTCGCTTCAAAACTCATACACTGTCAGTACCCAAAGTTCCCTGTCAAGAGATCTGGTAGCTAAGCGTCACTGATAGCGCTACTTGCTGTAGTCGGACGCCCCGCAGGGCTCCGCTACCATGCGAAAACTCTACACCCAGTAGAGAGCAGGTACGGCAAAATTTCTCAAGAATCCTTCAACCTTCTTTCTTCAGATAGAAGCTCTTCAAAAAAAAATGCCGCACTTTTCTCTGCCTTTAATAACAGTCTGTCGCTGAAATTCGAATGGCGTCAAACGTCGAGGCGAGAGCACCAGTCACAGACAGTCACAGATTGCTTACAGATGTCTCTGTTGCAGCTCGAGCTTGAGCCAACAATTTGGCATGCAGCCCACTTCTTCAGTTCACTTATGTGCCTACTCCGTGGGAAAAAAAAACATGAGGCCAAAAACACGTTGTGTAGCCTTCCAAACCGAATCGTCTCCACTGCTCCCAAACTGAAACAAACGGAAAACATTCAAATGAGTTTGTTGAGGTTTGGTCTGATTTTAAACACAATCCTAGGATTCAGAATCCAAACTTTCTCAGTTCCGAGGCGTGGAAACGGCTCCCAAATCCATCTTTCAAGTAAGAAATAAAAACTTTGATTGTCTTCACCGGACTTGTGACAACCTTTCAGGGGAAAAACTGAGCTCAACTCGAGTGATGAAATGCGTTGACACAAATGGAGGTAAACTGCATTCTCAACTATGCGCAAATCGTCCAAAGGGTGATTGTATGGTGAGGCTCAGGGCCGAACCGATCAAGATCAAATTACACATGTGATGAGAAACATGTGTGCATTTCACAACGCCGTCCTCTGGCACTTCACCATTTGAAATCTGTCAATATGTCTGGTCTGGACATAGATTCAAGAATGAATTCACACACGTTACAGCATCGGGGATCAAAACCTAATGGCACCTTAACGTTACATGCCGTTGCTTTCATTCCTAGAATCTGTGTCCATAGATCGGATCAACACAATTCCTTACTTAACTCGGTGTCGGATGAGGAGGTGGATACAGTTTCAGGATGGGGACTGAAATCAATGAGATCTGAATCTGCCGGATTCTATTGATACAAAGAACCAACAGCTGTCGCTTCGGGGCAACTGATGGTGATACAACATGCTGTGACATGTCACTGTGATCCGGTGGATTCATCTCACATAAAATGGTGAATTCAAAATACTCAGGAGCCGCAGCCTGCGACCTGCAAAGCAGACATGTGCCTCAGCTGCGAGCCGACATCTTTGAGTCCCTGCCCAGTCAAAATTCATAGCCGAACAAGGGAGACGAACACGATTAATGTTAGTAAAGCAATCATAAACCAGCCATATAAATTGATGGTTTTGTACCACCTATTGATGGTAAATTGGGGTTGACTAGTTTACTATTGCTTCACTATAGGATTAGATCCAATACCCAAACAAGCTTTTCTAGGGGAGCATTTGGTATTAGAGGGAAGGGATTGGTGAAATCAAGGAGAGCCCTCCAGATTTAACATGCTTTTCGATAGCCACATCTGCTGGAGGGTACTGTAGAGGATGGCTGCGAGAATCTGTGAGACCCACAGGAGAAACACCAGCAAAGAAGTGACATCCTAATTATCCTCGGCAGTGCAGTATCGTATAGTATCGTCAGTGAATTCCACATTTTAAGCTATTCATGATCACTCCGACCTTAAATCGGGTCGCTGCGCTTTGCAACTGCATTTCCCTATCTGGCATTGACTCAGCCACGCAGGGCATCTGCCGACGGGGAGAGAGCGGAAGGCGGCGCAACGATAGCTGGCCGACCATGGCTATCAGCCATGGAGTTAATGTGAGACATTGTGAGACCAATCACAGTGAATAGCCAACTGACCCGGTTTTCCGAGTCTTAGAAACCAGCAATAAATACTGGGGAGTTCTGATTGGCTCAGCTTTACCACATTGTGGAAGCCCAGGGAGCCACTTGCCGGGGCTTCCTGGGCAGGCAGTGCTTTGTTGATGTTCTATGCTTCCGGTTTCCGGAAACCATGCGTACATTATCATCAAGCATCAGCATGGACACCACACGAGATCACACGAGGTCACTTAAAAAGTGACATACGTGAATGATCGTGCATGTAAATATATACGTATATTTGTGCACATTCGCAGAGACACACACACACACATGTGTGTACAATTGCATGTAATCACGCAACCAAAAAAAAACATCATATTTGTGATAAACACATTTCTGGCATATTCAAAAAGATAATTCCAGTCGTTCTCATGTAAAAGAAAGATATTGTAATTCCAGTCATATGATATGTATCATTTCTGGTATAAAACATATTTCCATCTCATGATGCCTAAAGAACTGCTAGGTTCTCCTTTCCAAAATCCGAATCGTCACCAGTCCATCCGCCAGGTGCCGAGGGCAGCGAGCCTTCAACGAGAAGGCGAGAACCTGAGAAAACGGTCTATAAATGGGACACAAATCGTGGGAAAACCTCATTTGTTCAATTCTTGAGGGAAATTGGCGAAATTAGTAGAGGAAAAACATCCAATTATTAAATACATATATATATATATATGTAAATTAATTACGTGAGAACATTCGTTGAAAAAAAAACACGAGTATTTCCTACATGTCTGTATTTTTTTTGTCCTGCAGGTTGTTTTTTTTGTCTTTCCAAGCATCTTGGAGAATCTTGGAGATTTACAAAATCACAGGTGGCAACATGGAGCTCCATGATTTTGAATCTTTCAAGATCTTTTAAGCAGTTGATGACCTCAACATACCCTCTGGTAATTTAACATAGCTATTGAAAATGGCCATGAAAATAGTGGATTTTCCCATTAAAAATGGTGATTTTCCAGTTCGCTATGCAACAAATTACCAGAGGGTACCTCAAGCTCTGCCAGGTATTTCCGCGTGGAAGGCCATCTGCATTTGGGGCTGAACCTCACCTTGCGGAAGGTCTATTCCGAGTCTGATCTCGAGAGGCAACCCCCCCCCTTATGATCCCCATGATCCATGGTGGTTGAGTGGCGACCCTCGGCATTTTTGGGAGAAGATCTAAGTGATATCAGATTATATAGTGTATAATTATATATATATACTATATATATATGGTGTGTATATGTATATACACACATATATACATATATATCAAATGATCAACTATGATCAACTGGCTGATGACTTCACCGCCAGGAGGTGTAAAGGAGACAAAACGAAGCTGGATCGACTTCAAGAGCCTCGGCCAAAAGGGCCATGGTTTGACTCTGTGGAATCATCCCATTGCGGTGCAACGGTGACCGTTTACCCAACAATAAGCCCCAGTGGGTGAATGGTTTTGTATGGTTTTGTCATAATTATTCCATATGTATCCCTGAAGTATCCCACAATCATCCCATCATTGTCCCGTTGTTCTTGGGTTTAGCTCATTACATCCATAGCACCCCAGGAATCTCCAGGAATCATCCAGCTTTATCCAGAATTGCCAGGGGATGATGTCCGGAGAGGGCGACTTGTTAAGAGAGGTGGCGCCACCTCCAAAGCCTCAGAGCAGTGGAGGCGTGACGCAACTGATCGAGCTACAAACCAACTGGGTAGCTCGACTATGCCCGATTGCTCAAACTTGGACGCTTTTTTTTTGCAAGTCCAAGTGTGGACTTCCGGATCTTGTTTGAATTGTTCTGACACCATGACTTGGCAGGCAAAAGGAAACAAGATGAGTTCCTTGGAAGTAACGTTGTCATCATGATTTGGGCACGATCTGCTGGGTTATTTCCAACTCTGAGCCACCTTTCAGGACTAAGTTATCATTCCAAAGATCGAACATGAAGTTTTTCGCTTCACCAGATCCTCCATAGAGATGACCATTGCCAGAGGGTAACCAACCAGGCAATGATACCTCGCCCACAATGAGCCAAAAGGATGTAAAAACCCTGGTCGTCATAGGTTGGCTGCAGGCTGTCCTCAAACACGAAGGAATGTTCTGATCATCTTTTCTGGGCACATGTAGGTGTACAGGACCATCAAAAAGATAGAAAGACAATGAAAGGTCTTAACATATGTATATATATATATGATTCTATATGGAAATAAAGTCCAATTAATATATATATATATATATAAAATAGTCGTAAATTATTGCTAAATTACAGCAAATTATTTTTCTACATCTTCGTCTTCGGGGCTACTCTTGGGGGATCTCACCTTAAAAATGGCGAGTACAGTAGGGGAGCCCACCCAACCGAGGCTGACCCCTCCAGATCGGCCGCTCGAGGTTCGGCCGGGAGACAACTTCCCAGGGGCCCCAGGGCCCAGTCCTTCCCTGGCTTCAGGAGAAGGAGAGAGAGAAGCTGAAACGCCGTGCCATGAGCCGACGCATTTGTTTGGGCCAGCTGGTCTGGGATTGTTCGCAGCGACCACCTCGTGCAGCCACTGATCTCGCTTGGAATGCGGGATGCTCACGATTCCTACGGTTCTTAGATGTTCTTAGTTGCTTAATGTGGATATACTTGGTTACTTGGATATGTGGGTTGTTTGCGAATGAAAAATGCAGGAGCGGTTCAGTTGAGTACGGTCTCTTTCTCACCTTATTTTCCCGATACTCGGGACTGACATGGGCTGGGAGGCAATGGCTATATACGTGGTACGTCGGCCATATCCATAGAATAGCTTCCCCTGACATGTAAGGGGATCACCCCGGGTCTTAAGGGTCCTTTTAGAAAGAAAAGATGCAGAACCTGTCAGTTGATATTATTTGTCTTCAATTCAGATTGCAACATCACACACTTATACACCACAGTCAAACCGATTAAAACCCATAGTATACCCATGGTTTCCATTGGCTTTCTAGACATTTCCCCCCAATCATCCCACTGAAAAGGGCACCAGCCATCACCAGCCCTCACTTGCCCCTAAGGCGAAGGTGACGGCCATCGCGGCTGAGCGACAGGAGCCCTTTTTGATTCGTCATTTGGATGCCCCTAAGGGGCCCAGCAGGAGCTCTTTCAAGGTGTGGAAACACCCCCAACATCCCATGGAGTCATGGAGTGTAGAGAATTGTTTTCCTTACTTGATCGCTATTTGGGGATATACCCTATTCTTCATCTCCGGCATCCCTGGGTGTCCCTTGCCATGCAGTGTCCCTTGGCAGGTTGGCGACGAGGTGATGGTTCATGACCGGGTTGGCATTTGCATCTGGGACGGGCGACCAGAGCACCAATACGCCCGGGTCAGATGGGATGACGATGGCTCTGAAAGCGAAATTCTGCCTGTCAGTCAGATCACTGCTGAGAACAGATGCCTGGAAGAGGCCAGGGGGCACATGGGGGCACCATTTGATCTAAAGCCTCCAGCAACTTGAGAATTTGAGCAGCAGAATTGAGCAGACCTTCGTGTGCCCAACAACCCCAGTAGAGTCAGTAGAGGAGTATAGAACATGTTATTGCTGGGCAACTGCAGTCAGACCCCTCAGGCCTCCCAGAAATTCAAGCATGGGACATTGTTGATTGTCATTTTGAGCCATTAACCCGAAACGCTTGGGGTACTGAAGGGCTTGACCTATAGATTTCAGCTGACCTCCCGCATCCTCCCGCAATCCAATCACTTCCAAGAATGGCATGCCGAGTTTCCAAATAGAACGATCATTCTGCAGCCCCAGGGTTTTATTCTATACCATTGTTTGAGTTGGAAACACACAGCATGCACATGTGTAACATATGTATGCCATTTCTGTGCCATTTGGATTATATAATGTGGGAAACTGGTCAGCCCAAAACCATGAACCATCATCTGCCATTTCTTGCCATTTGGGTGGTATTGCTCTACAGGCGAACAAATTAAACAAACTATACCACCAAAAGGACCATACTCCCTTATCCCCACTTTTTTGGGCCAACCCCCAATGCTATTTCAATGTCTGGGGGATTAAGTCCCTAACGGTATTGTCATAGTGTATTCATAATGTATAATTCAAAGATATTCGAAGTTTATGAACTTCAATAAACCCCCAGCAAATCTTAATCTCACAAGGGATAAATCCCCAAGCCACACCCTGGGAACCGGGCGAAACGTCAGCAGGTCTTCGTGAGCGACGCGGACTTGGCGCCTTTGGATCTCAGCCATTTGCTGCACGCCGCATCGAAGAAGGCGGGGACAGGGCTGGGTGAGGTGAGGAGCTTACGGAGACATGTGGATGTACAACGATGTACTGCATACCCATATATATATATATGTATATATATATATATATTAAACACACATACATTCAGGCATGAACTGCGAATGTTTAGTGGGATCCCCAATCACACCTTACCGGAAAGCTGAACCCTGCCAGCCTGATCAACCCAATGCAGAGACCCTGCTGCTGCTTCCTGTTTCACCCGTAGCTCCTACCAAGGCTCAATGCCCTGTCCCGCCCACCACTAAGGACGGCGAGGCGGCCGGCGATGGATGCAAGCAGTGAAAAGCTGTTAAAGGTCAATGGAACCTGAGACATGGATGTGTATGACAAGTGGTTTCACACTGGTCAAAAATCAAAAAGATTAAAAAGTTTATTTCCTATCACATCCATGTTCCTTGGAAGCAGTTCCATCTTTCAGCCACTGCAACCGCTCACGCTTGGAAGCTCTCTGACGCAAGCTTTCTCCTTCGTCAAACAAAGTATATCGCCCTGACTTCAAGCATTCCCGCAACATGCCTGAATCCATACTCTTTGTCAAGGAGTCAGCCAGCATAGCCTGAGTGCTGATCCAACGCATAGCTACGTTCTCTCTAAGGCGCTCACGTATGAGCAAACATTCTAAAGTTGTTCTGTACTCTGTACAGACTGGGACAGAGGTCTTTGTTGCCAGATCGTAGACGCTCTTGCAATCAGTCACTGCGCTGGAAGTGGGTGCTTTGGCCAAACTTGACTAGGATTCGCCCAGTCTACTGCCGGATCTTTCAACCATTCCCACATCACTCTGATGTATCCCAATCTGTCCAGGGCTGAGCTGAGTGCCATCGATTCTGCACTTAAAGTTGAAGTTACAACTCGAGGTATTTTCCGTGAGCTCCATGCAATGGGGCAGACGACAGTGCGCTCATTTTGAGCCAGCCGAGTGTCCGTTGAAAATATCAACGTTCCCTGACGTGAAGACAAATCCTTAGAAGTTGAAAAAGAAGCATCAGAAAAGGCACAAAAAGCAACACGATCTTCAGGAATAGGTACCAACATCAAACAAACCGGATGAGTTTTTCCTTCATATAACACTCGATTGGCTTCAATGAGATGTCTCACTTTGGCTCTTGTTACAATGGCCTGCAATTGGCCGGTTTTCGCAGCCAAGTCGGGACGGGTGTGCACTGCTCCATACTGTAAACTGCCGCACAACCGGCGAAGCTGTTGTCGCTCCACCTCTGTGACATTTTCTTCGGGTTGTCCTCTTCTATTTCGGGAAATTTCTATGGGCTCTATCTTTTGGAGGTACCCCATCTGATCCATCTCAATAGTCCCATCATCCCACTGCTTATAGTGGACCCCACAAAAATCAAATTCCCTCTCATTATAAGCCCCGAAATCATAGATACTCCGAAGTTTGGCAATGACCCCTTTAAAATATTCATCACCTGCACCGATGCCATCGTCAACATGAATACCCAAAACTCCTCTAACCTTAGGTTTGCCTTTGGCATCAGGTGTCACCAAACTAAACAGGCAACCATCCATGGGACATGTCAAGAAGCCCAGCGATTCCAACGTTGCTTTGAAGGCCCGATACCACAAAAAGGGAGCATCTACCCTGCCATAGGCTCCCCCCTCTAAACCACATTGGTCACCCTCTTTCATATGCAGGGCTTTTCGGATTTCTCCCGGTGGATGAATTCCAAGAGGTCTGCCATCACCTTCCCCTTTGAGAAAGGCTGTTGAAATGTCAAAGTTAATCAGATCCCATCGGCAACTGGCAGCTTTCTGAAGCAACAGCTGTTTGGCATCCTTGGAAAGAGTTGGAGCGTCATTTGGTACCACACCGATACCAGGATCTTCAAAACCCAATATGATCAGGCGAGCCTTTGCTCTGCGCTCGGTGTTGCCAGGCAGAGGATCCTTCCAAGTCAGGAGCCACCGACACCTCATCACTTGTTCTGGATGCAAGGTGCCTTTGGCCAAACGTTTCACTGTGCCATGATCCAACCAAGCCTTGACCTCCTTTTGTTTTGCCACATCAAACAATTTCTGATCACTGGGACCCAACCTCCGATAGTCGACTTCAACCCTCTTCTTTCGATCCCCTGTTGCAATAAAAACATCCTCAAAAACTTGGGGGTTCTGACAAAGGAGATCAGCCACCGGTGTTTCCATGTCATGGTCTACCAGGTTTAACTCCCAAACCCCACAACCATCCTCACACACTTCTAAATCATCCCCAAAAACACACAGACCATCATCACTATCCGGAACAGGAACAAACCTACCATCATTCAGGTCAGGGGTTTCTTCAACCTGTTGAGGGGGTTCTTCGGAAGCTTCATCCATAGGCTCGGAAACACCACTCGGAAATTGCTCCCCGTCTGGTTGACTTTCCAGAGGAGTCGTTGGAGCATATGAAAATTCGGAAACCGGTGGCTCAGGAATATGTATGCCAGCTGCCATGTTTTCATGAGGTTCTACTTCAGGGTTCCCATTTTCGGGGGTTCCAGGGCCCATGCCTCCACTACTCCCCAAATCAATAAACCCTCTTCCCTGTGGTTTCTCATCCCGAACTTCCCCATTTTCATCTCTAGGCAGATTGGCATATTCCCTCAAGGATGCTGGTCGGATGTGTTCGGGACTGGCACGGATGACACGTCCAAGGTGACTAAGCCAGATGACTTTGGGCTTCTCTGAAACAATGACCTGTGCAGGACCATACCACCTACCCCGCTCGATACGATTGTTTCCCTTTGTTCGTCGCCAATATAAGACCCAGTCACCTTTTTCATATTCTACCTTACCTGGCCGACTCTGTCGTAAGAGAGCTCGTCGAAATGACGAGTCGTTGTCTGCCTGTACAAAGGCTCTCCGGGCACTCTCCCTACGCTGCAAGGCCGCTCGAAAACGGATACCCTCTGGGGACGAGCTCTCTGCAAGGCTGTGACTGGCCGCATCGAAGTCTGAGGTAAGAGAGCCTGGAAGGCGCCTTGACTTTCCCAGTAGACATTGCTCTGGGGTAAAGCCATTGACTCGGCTCAAGGAATTCTTAGCAGCAAACGCTTGACGCAAACATCGAGAAAAATCCTCAACAGTGAGGATACTTTGATCCTTCTCCATACGAGTCAACATATTTTTGATGATGCGTCCATGCGCCTCAGCTCTACCATTCTGCCAATGCGACTCAGCAGCTGTCATTGATACCCTGATTCCCTCGCTTTGGAGAGCAGCGGACCATTCGTCACTGATGTATTCCCCTGCCGGGTCCAAGTACAGCAACGTGCATGGTCCGGCCCATTGGACCCAGGCTTGTAGGAAGACTCGAATTTGGTCCTCAACCTTTCGCGCACACACTGCACCTAGATGATACAAGGTAGACTCATCAATGAAATGCATGAAATGAAAAGTCTTCCCCTGGGCATTTGTCCAATAAGCCCCATCGGCTCCGACAACATCATTGAAATCCAGGTTTTCATGAATGCGACTTGGTTGGGACAACTTTGGTCGATTTTGGGTTTCAACACAAGTATCACAACTCATATCTTTCGCCCCGGCTACAATCTCAGGCTTAGCCCCTCGTTCCGTGAGAAAACGAACCATCTTATCAGGATCAGGATGACCAAGATTGTTGTGCAAACGCCTAAGCTCAACTGGTTCCCCCTTATCCAACATGAGAAACCCAGGCCCCGATTTAGGGATAATTCGGGGGACCCATGCAAAATTTCCCCCATTGGAATTGGAGGGCTCGGCCATGACTTGATCTTCATTTGGAACGCAGACCGGAGACTGGCCTTCGGCACTGTCTCGGTCGGAACTGACAGCGGCACTCGGAGGATCCACCACAACACCATCTTCATCCTTAATCCCAAAAATAGAGAGTGAAATTCTGGCTGCCCCAGTGGACCTGATCTGCCGAGCACGTGTGAGCGTGCTCCATTTTTCGGGAGGCCCCAAATCAACAATCTCCCCCGAGTTGCGTGCCACCAAGACTGTTTTCCGCCAGGGAAACACTTCACAGTTTGCTGCGGCCGGCTGGATACGGTGTCTGTCTGTACCCCGGCATGCAACCACCAGTTTCACTGTCATGTCAGGCACCAGTTGTTGAACCATTCGGAACACGGCATCACCCTCTTCCCCCTTATAGAAAGCATTTCCTACTCTTGGGGTGGAATGTCCAGCTTGACGGAACACATCATGCCATGTGGGTGCTTTGCCATACAGTGAATTTTCTGGTTGTTTCAAGCTGACGCGACGTCTTTTCTGGAGCTGCAATGCCTCTTGTGCCATTTCGGGACGTTCGTGATCCTCAAGGCCTAAAACCATTTCTTCTAAAACCAAAGGAGTTTCCCGATGTCGGGATTCGGCCAAAAGAACCCTAGCAACTCGCCGTGCGAACTGTGAGGTGTATGTTTGTGCATAGTGTGACACTGTTTTCCATGAACCCTCATGTTTGAACTTTCCTTGAATTGGTTGGTGATCATGATCACCTCGACATGTTTGTGTGTTGAGATTCAAAAAGAGTGTCCGACATGTGGTGTTTAAAGTGGTCCTTTTCCTGAGAAAACCTGAGGCTGAAGGCAATCTAAGCTTCCCAACCTGGCACATATCAAAAGTGGCTGGCAGCGTTCCCAGAGCCATGTCGGACAGTTCCGGCTGAGCAGTCATCTCTGATCCTTGTGGTTGTTCATGATGGTAGTGCCGTGACTGACTCACCTGATGAAGGTACAACTGATTACATAACATCAAATGTGGTATATCAGCTTCCCTCCGTTCCATGATTTGATCCAACATCTTTACACTTCGTCCCATGTTGAACCTTGAGAAGTTTCCCCATAGTTTGCATTCGGGTGCTACCCATATGTTGCGGGGTTCCAACAAGTAAATCCATGACCACAGTTTCTTCTGACCCGATGATGTTCCCAGATCCCCATCTTGCTTGGTAAATCGAACTGCTCTACCCCCCAAAAGATTAACTTGCTTGGTTAATTGGGACTCAGTATCGCAGTAGACTTCAAGAAGATCGATCCCATTGGTGGTCTTGGTCATACTTTTCTTTAAATTGGAATTCCCCAACATGTTGAGATTCTTTCCCCGACATTTATATACCCGTTCACTTTTGAACACATATGCCGGATCTTTTTTGAGTGTGGACAAACCGCCCTCGATTTGGTGGGTAAGATTATTCAATTTCTCTGCCATCTGGATCAGTTGCTCTCCGGATGTTGAAACACTTCGGTGCCCGACGTCTCCTTCTGCAGCTCGCGCTGCAAGATGGCAATCTGTGTCTGAATCTGCACGATCTTCTCCTTGTTGGGCTGGGTCTCCATCTTGGTCGTTGGATTGTCGAGGACCCTCTTGCCCTTGTTCCCCTCGCATGGAACCGATGTTTCCACCGGTATCTGGGTCCATTCCTCGAGATCGGACTGCTTGTCCTTCTCCTTGAGCTTGCCCTGACTGATCGGCTGAGGCACTGTGTTCGAGGCCATCGAAGACATCGGCGGCACTGGCATCTGCGGTGGTGTCATCGGAGGGCCCTGTGAAGTCGAAGGACTCCCCTGTCGGCCACGTCTCTTGGCCTCCTCGCTGGCCGCTCGACGAGCTCGACTGTACATCTGAAAACTTCGAACCCACGAGGACACCCCTCTGCGGTTCCACATCTGGTTGACATAGCCCTGGTCCAGTTCGTAGATGGCCGCGAAGCTCTTTGAAGCATGCTTGCCCGATGGAGCTTTGAGATACCCCCAATCCGTGAGAGTATTGATATCCGGAGGCCTCACCAAGGCCTGCGGAAGATCTCCGTGGGTGTGATAGCCCATCAGATTTCCATCCATGGGCGTGGTCAGCATGCGGTCGAGATAGTTCGGCCCTTGGAGATTCGCCATGTCGACCAGATGCGGTCTCACTGAAAATACCCCGGGCTGGACGATCTTGGTCACTCAGAAGAGCTGCGTTGCACGCAGAATCTTTTCGGTTCACTCGGCTCATACCTTGGTGATCATTAACTGAATTTTTCTTAGGAAACATGTTCTGAATTCCATCCTGAGTGGACATGTCATGCATATGGTGGGTGACGGCAGCATGAACCTGTGGCGTTTTCATGTTGTCATGTTTTGAATCATTCAGTTTGTCTCCAAGTGTTCCATCCGTTTTCAATGACATTGTTCCGTTTTCATGTCTCGTTTCGTTTGTGAATGATTCCTCAGTGGGTGCACAGAGTGTGTGTGAAGGTGCATCACTCAGGTGGGGAGTTTTGTTCAACAAATCAGTCACCTTCACTCCCAGCAGATTTTTCCGGACATGAAATAAAGGAATGGTCTCTTCACAACCACGAAAACCCAAACACTTTCCTTCAACATCAATAATACCCTTCAACCCTTTCAAAATGGCACTTGAGATCAGGAAAGGAGTATGTCCCGGCACGACTTCAATTCGAAGCCATCCTTTTTGCGCGCGAGGGAGCATGACAGCACAATTGCTCGTCAGTTTGCCAGCATTGCCAAACTTGAAAACAACACCTTCCGAGGGGACCTGCATAACCCTCTTTCCAATTTGGGGGGGTAAACTGCGAACCAACTTCTTCAACCGTTCAGCCCCTATGACGGCACGGCTGGCACCAGTGTCGATGATTGCTTCATCATCGGCCTCCTCTGCGCTAAAAATTGAAACAGCAGGTGCGGACGTCGTACCTGCATTCTTCAAATCCAGTGGATGGGCTTCGAAAGACACAGCAGCTCGAGCGTCGCAGGACATGTCATGTTTCCTACAACAACTTAAAAGTTTGTGGGTCAAGTTCATGGACCATTGTGTTGTTCCCAAAAAGCAACATTCAACCCGATCCGAACACTCAGCATGAAAAACATGTCCATGAATTTTTCCCAAGTCCTCCAGGTATGCCACAGCGCCCTGAGGAAGGTCATCAACGACTTCCACAGCAGCATCAAGCCCGATGTCCTCCGTGATGACCATCACCTCCTCATCGGTCTGAAGGATGCCCGTGAAGGATTCCATCTCATTTGGCTTTTTGCCCAAGCCTCCAGGAGTAGGAGTGGAAGAGAGAGGGCATTCTCTCTTCCAGTGACCGGCTTGTCCACATCGCCGGCAAGTGGAGTTCGCTATGCGATCTGCCAGGCTCCTGCGGCGACCCCCAAAGCTCTGATTGCCCTGAGCTCCAAAACGAGCACCACCCCCAGGAGACTTTCCCTTCTTGCCCTTTCCACGGCCTTTGGACCCCGTCACTGGCCAGAAACCACGGCCCTTGGCCTTGTCTCTCAGGCGCTGCCTGGCTTCCTGATAACTGGTAAAACAGGCAGCCAGGTCCTGACTTTCCTGACAGGCAGTCAGGATCTGCTCCTCGAACTCCTGTATGAACATGGCATCATCGTCACCACTTTCAAGCAGTTGCTGCATCAGGACGTCTTCATCCATCTCTTCCTCTTCCTGGTAGTAGATCGGCTCTTCATCAACATGGTTCACATCATATGTCTTTGTGCGGCCCTGAGTTTTGCCCTGGGTCTGCAAGTCCTGGAAAAACTTCGATCCCAACAACCGGATGCTCTTTCGAGCCAGATCATAAGAAAGATTTCCTGCACAATCCAATATGATCTTTTTGCGATCTTCGGCACCAAGGACACTTTGACGAAGGAGCACGTATGCTCTGACATCTTCCAGCTGCACCTTTTGGCTCATCAGCTCCTCGAAGGCAGCATCATGCCGAGCCAAATAGGAGTCATTTGACTCATCACTTTTCTGCGAGGTCATGTACAAGGCTTTCTCAAACAAGTCAAATTTCTCCTCACTCGGAAGACGACCCCATTCTCCTCCGAGGGCCTCCACCAAGTACTTGACCCCGTCCTTGGACTTCAGGCGACCAGGGTCCAAACGTGACACCTTCTGAAAGGCTACCCCTTCAACTGCCATCGCAGCCCTTGGAGCAAGTTGATCCAGGTATTCGGCTGGCCACAGTTCTCGCAAGAACTGAAGCTTCTTGGAGTAGGTGCGAACATCTGTTTCGCCAGGTGTGAATCGTGGAATCTGATTCCACGGCACCATGGATCCCGGCAACCCAGATCCCGCTGCTTGCGCGTCCGCTGCAGAACCCTCCATGGCTCAGGTCTTTCCTAAGGAAAACTGTGTTGTACCTACCCCAGGTAAACAAATCCCCCTTAAGGAGCCTGTGATTACGCGGCAGCCCAAAGCTCCGCTACCAATGCGAATGTTTAGTGGGATCCCCAATCACACCTTACCGGAAAGCTGAACCCTGCCAGCCTGATCAACCCAATGCAGAGACCCTGCTGCTGCTTCCTGTTTCACCCGTAGCTCCTACCAAGGCTCAATGCCCTGTCCCGCCCACCACTAAGGACGGCGAGGCGGCCGGCGATGGATGCAAGCAGTGAAAAGCTGTTAAAGGTCAATGGAACCTGAGACATGGATGTGTATGACAAGTGGTTTCACAATGAACATGTGCATGTATATGTATAATTATATACAGTATGTGATTGTATATGCACACACATATGTATATATATATACAGTATATACATTTACGTACACACACACACATATATATATATACACATCCAGAAGAAACATGATACACCAGGATGCATGTTCTATTAGATTATTTGTTTCATTTTTATTCATTTTTCTATAAGTATTCCACAATATTGGGCAACATCATCTACATATCATATTTATGTATGTAATCCCATCCCCCCAACATTAGATTTAATACCTTGGAGAAGGGTGCCCAGTGCCCAAAAAGAATAGATCCAGTACAAAACCATGATTTCTGGGCTTGTATTTCATACTGTATTTCATACTACGGGGGAAGGGGTTATATATATATATAATCATGTTTCATGTTTACAGATTATTCTAGAAACATTCGAAGCCCATTTCAGGGTCAAAAACTCGCCACAAAATGGGGTTGATCTGTCACCTTGTTGCCAAAAATCAGACAGGTTGAACCCATTTTGGAGCCTATTTGTGGACCCAAATGGGGTTGTTTCATTGACACTTTTTGGCGGTCGGTGTTTGCTTATCGAACAGTAGCTGAGTCTCAAAACAGCACTGGTGGGTCTGGGTTCGATATATGGGGTAACACCTGGTTTCAGTGTATAAAGTGACTCATTCTGGATGGTTTGGGACATGACTTCTGAACCCCAAATCTCAGTTTTTTTGGTAGTCAACTCAGTTAATTCCCTCTTTTTGTTGCTTAAATTTCAGAACCGCCCGCCTTTCGCCATCTCCAAACAGTCCGAGGACAAAGATATCGTTGACCCCTTGGCTGAGCTGTGTGGACCCGTCGCCATCCCACCACCCAGGGAGCTGATGGTCAGGTGGGGGGTCTGGATTTATGGCTTTGTCAGAGTAACACCAACAAGGATCATTATCATAGGAACATATAGGAACATGAGTTTTCTGGGAGGTCCAGCAGAGATACACTCTTTCAAACGCATATCCATATATGATATATGCCGTATGCCATATGTCAAGGAAACATAGAAAACATGTTTCAAAACCAGCTGAGGACAAGTTTGGAAGCGCGTCCAAAGAAACAGACAACTTGCGTGATTTTGTTGAAGAAAAAGAAACATCTCAATGATTGAGCTCGAAGTGACACTCGAAGCATTTTTAGGTGTTTTCGCCACTTTTTTCTTTGGGTTTGCTGGCAAGAATGGTGAGAAGGGGTACTATTTCCCCTTCGGCTAGGAGCTCGGACACCAGGGAAAAGCTTGCAGTCGGACAGGCCCAGGGGCAGCAACTAACACAGCTCGAGCTGGTTTTCATAGGAAACTGATTTCAGATAGATGCTATTGGGGTTCCCCGGATATTCAACTTGGGGCCTAAGGTTTGCACATTTGCTTCCTTGCTCCAACCCCCTAAACCAGTGGAAGGATGTGGAAGGCCCGTCCTGTGTTGCATCCAGCATTGGTGGCACGATCGCAGCCAAAATGGCCCAATTTATCTCTTGTTAACTGTTAACCAACATCTTGAAAAGATAGAATCACGATTCTTCCCCAATTTGTTTCTACAAGAACCAGACCACTGGGTGTAGGTTTTGAAGACTCCAATAGAAATGACCAAACCCTTCAGGTGCAACCATGCCCCACCACTCCATGCAGGTGGCGTGGTGCCATCAGAAGTGCCGGCTGCCCTGGCCCGCGCAGCTCCTGTCCTTCACTGAAGGCGAAGGGTCTGGGAGTGCACCAACAAGGGAAACATGTCACGTGGAAAAACATGGCAGTTCATCTTGAAAACATGATGGCTTTAAATGACTTTACATGACTTTAAATGATTTTTTGGGGTTTGAGTACCTGGTGTAATCTTGAAATTATCAAATGCCAAAATAATTGTGAAAATCAGGTGACTTCAAGACTTCTGCAGCTTGATCTTGTTTCCAGCCAACCAATGGTGATGCGGATGTGTCACACACCCACACACATATACGTATACAAGATTATACAAGCACATATATAATCCTGTTGACAATGGGCTTCGAAGCAACAATAGTGGGTTGTTTAAGCGATCCAAATGGTGCTTGAACCAACAAAAGCAGTTGGACCACCGACCATCAATCCACATAGGTGACTGCTACAGTAATCATCGTAGTGAACGCAGGCAATGATAAATGATGATAAATGTAAAAGCCTTGGAAACCGGAAGTTTTTACTATATAACCCAGGCTTCTTAACTACTTGCGGTCCTTGGGATGGTCATCCAAGGGTCAGGATGTCATGTTCCCAGCTGGACCTAAATGCTTTCAGCATCGCCGTGTCAGGCCAAGATGCCCCTGAGCTGCATGGGACGGTCATTTTTCCAGCTGATCTGTTCCACTCGTTGAAACACACAAGCGCCCGTGATACTGTGACAGTGAGAGATTTGTTGATTCGGAGGCCTTCACTTCTGTGAATGGTTCAAATCAACAGCTGAATACACCGACATGCGTGCATGCAAACGCAAGAAACATATGTACGGAATCACTTAATCGGTTTCAAAATTTTAAAGTCACCGCTGCCTTCTGCTACGCAGAATATCACAGGGATCACATCAGATTTCCGTTTCTTCGGATTCCATCTCACCAAGGACAATACCAACTCGTTGGGAAAGCTGGTAACGTACAAAAAAAAATAAAAAGGTGATGTATCTAGGGAACATGAGCGACACGAGTCGCAGGTGATTTCAGAACATCTTTGAGTTTTTCACTTCGAAAGCTTTCCTGGATGACTATAGTGGCCCTCTCATAGCGTTTGGAAGATCTTTGCCCCAGGCGCGCCCTTCCAGCCGCGTTTGGACTGTGAAATATTTGGAATGCGAGACCGAGGTGCTGAGGGTTGTGCAACGCCGGATGAAGACTTCCCCTGGTTGATCAGGAAATAGGGTTTTTCCCACCAAAAGTGTAATTGCTGAAAAAGTGGTACCCACCAAATGCTGAGGGATGGAAAGAAAGAAAGAAAGAAAGAAAAGAAAGAAAGAAAGAAAGAAAGACAGAGAGAGAGAGAGATGGAGAGAGAGAGAGAGAGAACGAGAGAACGAGAGAACGAGAGAACGAGAGAAAGAGAGAACGAGAGAACGAGAGAACGAGAGAACGAGAGAACGAGAGAAAGAGAGAACGAGAGAACGAGAGAACGAGAGAACGAGAGAACGAGAGAAAGAGAGAAAGAGAGGAAGAGAGGAAGAGAGGAAGAGAGGAAGAGAGGAAGAGAGAAAGAGAGGAAGAGAGGAAGAGAGAAAGAGAGAAAAGTATAAAAAGAGGAAAAAATAAACATAGAAAAAGAGACACAAAGAAACAGAGAAAAGAAGAAACAGAGAAACAGAGAAACACATAAAAATAAGAAAAGAGAAACAGAGAAACAGAGAAAACTAGAGAAAGAGAAAAAGAGAAAAAAAGAAAAGAGATCAAGAGAAACAGAGAAAAAGAGAACAGAGACCAAGAGAAAAAGATAAAAAGAGAAAACGAGAAAAGAGAAGAGAAAGAGAAAGACAAATAACAGGCCATGGGTTTTGTATTTAAGATCTTAATTGCGGATGGTGAAAAGCGAAGACACATTTCTGCTAAATTCCCTCCCTGTTTTGTTCTTTTGTTTTGGAACCCCAGCCATTTCTTGCGAATTGCTGCGACCAGACCTTCCAAGTTGTTCTTGACTTGTATGATTTGAACAGGGTCCAGTCCAAACTGACCCGGAGATTGGTGTACTGGGATGGTTATACTGGGGGATCATCATCAACCAGCACGTACCAACATTCCAATCGTGGTTGGATACTTGCTTGTAGTCCTTTCTCTATGATTGGCTAGTGCGTGCCCATATTTCTTGATTGAAGAGATATATCATGTTTGTATATATATATAGACATAAATTACCACTATTTCAGTAGGATCTGACTTTTCCACTCAGGGAATTTTTCCAGTCTGTGGGGCCATGTGGGGCCGCTTTACCGGTTGCAGGAGAAGGTCTCGGCCACCAGACTCTCTGCCTTTCTTCCAGGACGGGGTTTGTCGGGAAAATCATGGGGGAAAACATGGGAAAATTACATTTCTTCGAGCGATCACCACAATTTACACACTATTCTGACATAGTTTCTCAATGTTTCTGACATACTCTCCAGAGATATTTGTGGCATATATAAAAAATAAATGAATGAATAAATAAATAAATAGATAAATATATAAATTAAATAGAGGAACATACATAAATACATAAATGACTAAATATAAATATAAATTATAAATGAATAAATAAATACTGCACATGAATAAATAAATGAATACATAAATAAATCAATAAATAAATAAATAACTAAATAAATGAATAAATAAATAAATATATATATATACACATATTCTGAAATTCTTTCTGGCATATACTCGTGCATTCTATCTGACATTCTTTTTGGCATCTATTCTGAGTTCTTTCTGGCATTCTATCTGGCATCTATTCTGACATTTTCTCTGGCATGGGCAGTGCCCACTGAGATCTGGAGCTCAGTTGAGGAAGAAGGAGGAAGGAAGGAAGGAAGGAGGAAGGAGGAAGGAGGACGGAAGGAGGAAGGAAATAACCATGATGAAACCTAGAGACGCTCACCTGGCAGGTGGGGAATCAGGAAAATCATGGGGAAGGACATGGGGAAAAAGGCACAAAATCGCATGGTTGACCATCATGTTACTTATTGAAATGAACATTTTGGGGGGTATTGCTGATTCTCGTGACATATCACAGTGGTGTTGGGGCCAAGCACAATTTACATCCAATTATATACACTATTGTCTTGCTACCTCATGAAAGAGTCGATCATTCTCCATTTGTATCATCTCTATCGCATCCAGTATGTGTTGACAAGTCAGACTTTCATGTAACAAATTTTACTATCTGTCAGTGGATTAGGTGGCCACCATTCATCAGTGATCCTTCGCTATGAGGAGATGCTACGGCACTGGCAGAAGTAGCACAAGTGGCAGAGCGAGAATTCCGCAGCTCAGCTGTGACCCATAGTGAGCCACCCTTGGTATAACTCAACCTGGTGGATTTATCCTTTGCCATGTATATAATGGGGATTATGCTGATAAACCCGCAGTATCCTATTTTCAATATACTCGGACAGGTGCAGTAGTTTTTTTTTGGTTTGCTGAGCAGCCAAAAAATGTCACGAACCAGCAGCAGTTTTTCAACATGTATACCAGTCGTTCACATGCATATACCGTATATATACACACACACACGCACGCACGGACGCACGCACAGACAGACAGACAGACAGACAGACAGGCAGACAGACAGACAGACAGACAGACGTACATACATACATACATACATACATGCATGCATACATACATACATACATACATACATACATACATAAATGATACACACATCGTGAGTGTATACTGTGTATATATATATACATATGCCCGCACATATATATTTTATCTATAGATGTACAGAGTAAGCATATACACGTGGATAACTACATATATCCACATACCCTTTTGCCAGGCTTTCCCAAGTTCTAGGGTATTGTCCACGATTTTCCCGTCCACAATTTGGACTTCCGGTTGCCAGGTTAGATGGTCAGTAATGTATATATACATATACACACATGTTTACCTGTACATATGCACATACACACACACACATTTGGATGAATTATAGCATGGACATCCCACTTCACAAGGCCTAATGGTGGGACTGTAGCAGTTCCATTTGGGGCCCACCATTTCCTACACAAATTTATAAATTTGATTAAATTTGCAGGGGTCCCTGAAGTCTCATGAAATTCCCGGATACATAAATATAACACCAAATATCCTAGAATTTGATGATGGGAAAATCTGGGTTAAAGAACCCTACAATATTGGGGTGTAACTTTGACATGGGTTTCCTGCAGATGTTCCCTGAAAACAGTCAACTGAGTATCAAATATTTGATGGCGAAATCGCATCAAATCCCCATCTTTGATGGTAAAAAGAGAACAAATTTAAGGTGTCATCAAATCCCAGTATGCGGAAAACACGCAGGGCCTCAACGTTCGCCTTTCCACCTGAGGCACCAGTAGCGCGTCTCTGGCGGAGAAAGCTGCCAAGGCTGCAGCGGCCGCTGCTGAGGCCGTGAAGCAAATGGCCAAGGTGAAGGAAGAGAGTGACCTGGAGTTCACTTGGAGTAAAATTCAAATCATATCAAATCCAGATTTTTTTTTGAATATTTTCTATTTATTTTTTTTGACATGATTTTTACCATCATTGGGATTTGACCCAACCCGAATGGGATTTACCTGTAAATTAGCCAAACATCAAAGAAACAACTTCAACTGACTTGCTGATTTACCCATGTAGGGTATTGTAGGGTAGGGTTAAGGAGACCATTTGCTGCAGGCATTTTTTTTTGTAATGTTTTCCCTCCCAGCATCTGCCGTGACTGGAACTACCGCCACATCTGAGGTGACGTTGATACCAATCCGCCACTGGGCGCAGTTTCTGCCTGAGGGCCGGGTCCAGGTCTAGAGGCGAAGGCTGAGACGACCATGCTGAGATCACAAGAAAAATAGCATTTCAACGAGGAAGCAAAAGTGAGACAAAATCGGCTATATACATCAGATACCCAACTTGATTCGATATTTGGGTCTGTGTGAAAATGGGGTATACCTCCAAATGGCCATCAAATAATTGAGAAGACTATGAGAAACCATTTGGGTTTGTCTGGAAATGGATGATTTCCCCCCAAATTCACGGCCATTTTGGTTGGGGAAAATGATGGTTCACCAGTGGATGGAACGGGGTAGCATATTTTCGGACAAACCAGTGTAGGCCGACATGATTGTCAGCCATCCAGGTCAATCCAGCTTCCGCTGTGTTTTGTTTAGAGTTCAAATAGATATATATATATAAATATAGATGCAATTATTGATTTATTATACATATATATATATAGATTATATATATACACATATTCATCCATGTTTGCACATTCAGATATGTATATACTTTTTGCTATATATATATTCATATACATACACATGTTCATTCATATTTGTATTGTCATATATGTATATGTATATATTTATTCAAATATATATGCATATTTATTTTGTTTAAATTATATATGTTTATTCGTGCACATATACATATCCTTTATATATATATACATAATTGTATATGTATATGTGTGTGTATATATATATATCACACACGCACACACACGTCACACATACTGTACATGCACGCATATGGACAACTACGCACACGCACACAGATATACGTGGATCGTATATTGATAGATATCCATGATATCCAATGGATTCATATGGATTCTAGTGCTGCAAGCCTTGCTGCCAGCAATGGCCTTGTATGTATAGCTCTGGCGGTGCTCGATGCTCACATGCTCTTCATGCCTGGGGTTGGTGCAAACGACTCTCCCATGGCAGAGTCAGAAGCCAACTTGCGGGGCTGAAAAAGGACGCTGAGGGATTTGCAATGAGGCGGTTCAGACCAATGAGCTTCTAGATGCCCAAAGTCTCGGGCGTTGATGGTTACATCGTTACATACTTTTACTTCCTAGATCTTACTAGCTTATACTAGCTTACCCTCCAACCATACATACAGTCCACTTGTGGAAGATCCATCCGCATCTACTGTGTCGGCTGTCGCCCATAAATCCGTAGCCCAGCCCATCTCGGTCCATCGGAAGGTGAAAGATCTCCAACGGCATACAGGTCGTCGCAGCAGCCGCCGTACTAGCGCCATGCTTTGGGGACGAGGGGACTGTCAATGGTTGTTTCCGCCTTGGGCACATGGAAGATCTCACAAAACTATCTACAAAACTGGTTGGTGGTTTGTGGTTTCCGGTATGTCTTTACTAGTCTGGTTCAGGAGGACGCCGACCTCCAGCCAGAAAAGTTGGGATATAAAAGGAGGAAACAAATCAAGAGGATGAGAGCAGGATTTCAAAGCTTTGGTTTGTGGACTGCCCAATTTTTCAAGAGCTTGGGGTGCCAGCAGGTTGACATCCCAGCTCCAATGTGGAGTTGGGCCAGGTTCGTAAAATGGAATCTGTAAAGCAGTAGGACGCCAGATGGGCATGGATCAAGAAAGGGGGCAACCAACAAATGGGTGGCATTACTTTGAGCATTAACATGTCATAGCATGTCATAGAATTTATATAATAAAAATAGGACAAAGCAAAAGTAACCTGCCATCGGCGCTGTCAAGTGTGCACCACAACCTCTGTTACACCCCCATTGTTTTTGTCAACTCCTTGTTTTGTTCATGGCTAAAAACATGTACTTGACAAATGCGCATAATTTTGAATGGCAAACAAATCAACATGTGGAGGGTTGAGCTAAGCCTAGAGATCCTGTCATCACCACTGGCTCCAGCGGTCGCGGCGCTGTGTGGCTGCGCGAGTGCGCATGCCTGCGGCGGGGAGGCGGCGGCCGGGGTTCCATTTTCCGGGGGTGGATTTCAGCACAACCAATTGCTCGTTAGACATCGGTTCTACATCGACTTGTGTATGTAGATAACTATGATAATATCGGATGCATGTGTTTGCATAGCATATGAAGTCTCATCAGTTGTAATCGTAGCCTCCACTCTATCACACAAGCATGAGACAATCAGGTTAGCGTTTTGGATGTTTGTGCCACTAGCACACAAAAGCGAAATCACCAAGCAACCAACGATCATTAAGCTAACCAAGCAATGATCGATGATAAATAAGCCCTCATTGTGGGTTTGTTGGTGACCTTGATAAGCCCTGAAGAAGCCCCTTAGTTTGGGGGTCACCAAACTGGGAAGATGGCGGAGATGGCTGCCGTTAGGCCGAGCTTCATGCGCCTCCATCGCCTCCTGTGGTTGTGGGCTGCGGTGCAGGGCTTCTCTGCAGAGCTAGACGATGAGGTGCCACTCCGCCGGGGAGAAGAGGTTTGGTGCTGGAGCTGAAGATGCATCATAGAGAGAGAGATTATATATATATGTGTGTGTGTATAGATAGGTAGATAGATATCACTAGAAACATTATTGATGCATAGTTCTAGGCATGTAAAATTGTCTAGATCTATGATTTTTGATGTGTTGTGAGTTTGCTTCTTCTTTTTTGGTCGGAACCTTGATTGGGGACCAGCTGCCCAACGATGGCAACGATCCCCCAAAGTCCCTCTCCAAGAGAGCCCGGCTCCATCCTCTGCACGGCAGAGGATGATGCACTCATCGTCTACGAGGGCGGCATGGCAGAGGAGGCGCAGTGTACTGCACCACCTGGACCTGTGTTGGTGAAGGTGGGAGGCCTCGGAGATACCGCTGGCGGGCACTTGGAAGATCTCGGAAGTGCAGTTCCGGCTGGAAGTGGATAGGTTTCACCAAGTGCCAAGTTGGCGTATATCACCGTATATCATGTTATATCCGAACTTATGGGAGTTTTAGGATGTTTTAGGCCTATGGGGTTGTATCATGTTATATCCCAACTCATGAGATTTATAAGTTTATCCCCAAGGCTATGGCCATTGGTAACCCCAACTCCACAAACCCACGGAAGAAATGTCGGGATATGTCGTGGTATGATGAACAAGGGGATAATTTTAATAGTAGGGAAATTGATGTAAGTTTGGGGTCATATAACAACAATAGAATCATAATTGGATGCAACCAACTCTATAGTATTATGCAAGCAACTTAATTCAATATTATTCGGAGGGTTGGGATGTTACCATGAAAATACCATGAACAATTGGGATTAAAGCATCATAAACACTTGGGATTTAACCAGCCAACAACGAATTTGCATGAATGGAGATATAGAAAGGGAACATAACCCACTTAATCTAACACTTGGGTCTTGCCTGGCGATTTCAATGGGGAACATGATGATGAACCATCAAAATCAAATGTCAGGTGCCCTACTTTTATATTGTAGGTGCCATTTTGGAAAAGAAACAGTGCCAGGAGATGGTCGCTGTTTTGACTTTAAAGGGAACACAAACCATTTCTAGGCTGAGCTGTTTACCGCATCCTCAAGACTCAAGACCTTGGTGGCGGCCATTGTATCCTCATTCGCATGTCCCCGTTATATATTATCTGGGTAAATTATAACGACCTCACTGTTCTCCCTCACTGGAATCATGGTTTTTATAGGGGAACCATCCCCAAGATGGCCTTAATTCAGGTTGGTGAATTATTATAATTTACCCAGATATTATAGTCCCATGATTATCCTCCTATTAAGACTAAGAGAAGACCTTGTTTTCAGCCCCGGTGTTACACACCGGTTTAGGGGGTAGCCCCCAGGACGTGGTGGCGGAGATTGGCCACGATGTCAGCGAAGAGGCTGGGAAATCGTGGCTAATCATATTAGTGATTAATGTCTGGTAAATTAATATAACATAGCTGGACATAGCTATGGAAAATGGATGAAAATGGGCCATTCATAGTTGATTTACCTATTTACCTATTAAACATCATGATTTTCCATTGTTATGTTAGTTTACCAGAGGGTAATACTGGCCACAGTAATAATGGTTACCCTCCGGTACTCACAGATAATCAATGGGAAATCCCCAGCTTAAATTGAGATTTCGAGCTGGGAAAATCATCTATTGCCATGTTTGATTTCCGGAGGGTAAGCCATACATGGTCAAGCTACCGCGGTAAATCCAATGCCCATAAATTCCATAAATCATCCCATTCACCAACTATGACTGGGGGCTATTCTAAAAACAACATTTCGGTATACCGAACAATAAACCCCAATTAGGAAATGGTTTATTGGGTTTACGGCTTACCTCATTATATCCAGTTTGCACCACAGACACACACACACAGACACACGCACCTGACATATTGTGGATTGACATCCAGGCACACAAAACACATAGTAAAGTAGAAACATAAATAAACTGAACAATTGAATATACTATACTGTTGACATTCTACGAAATTCTTCGATCGTACATTATCTTCCAAATATGTCTATATATGCAGACATATCTTCCCATTGATAGATATTGATTCCTATAATAACTATTATGATTTTCTTCCATCAGAGATTATTAATAGATCCCCTAGGGCAAACTGACATAGATGTGGAAAACCCATCATTTTCTATAGGTAAATCATTGAAGTAAATGGGCCATGGCTATCCCATGGCTGGTGTTTCCTCTACAAAAAGGTGATCTTCCGAACGCTGAACGCCTTAGAAGCAGAAGGGGTGGTCCTGGGGCCCAGCCAACCTCTGTGTTTGTTGACAGTTGCTTGATGGTTTGTGTGGGGAATGCGTATATATAAATTATATATATATAATGATTATTATACATGTATGTCATGTAATGAAATATGATGTGAATGTGAATTTAGACTTGAATGTGAATGTAACGTATAGATAGTTACTTAGTTAGTTAGATAGATAGATAGATAGATGGCAAAAACAATCAACATATCGATGTTTATTTTTTTTGGATTAGACGTGAGACAATAGACATGAGAAATAGCACAACGTTGTCGCTCGGCCATACACTTTCAATGCTGGTGTGCTTTTCTAAAATTGGGGGGAAGGGGCTCATGTAGGTATTGTAGGATCTAAGTGACCTCCTGGATGGCCCCAGTGATTTGATGTGTGCTGGAGAAAGGCTTCGTAACAGTTAGAAGCATGAGATAGCATGAGTAACTGTGCAAACATCCATTGCTTGCCTTGTATGAGTCACTGTATGTCCTGATGCCCAGGTCCAGACGCGACAACTTCTGCAACTCTACCCACAGGATTTTGATGCGGTGGTCATGCCATTACTGCTTAAGAGCAGGCGGGGGCCTGGCCCAGGTGACTAGGGACTTCGCAAAAAAAACTGGCTATCCAATTCTCACAGAATTGGTGGGAAAATGTGCAGGAACACCCAATTAACTGGGGAAGAACCCATGGCTTTTAGGTCGATTTTCCTTGGAAAAGCAATCTATTTGGCTTTCGTGGCCACCGGGGTCCAGGTTGCGCCGAGTCCGTGAGCGCGGCGGACGGATTCCGGAGGCCCAGTGACGTATCCGTTGGGCAGCCATGGCAACAGACAAAAAACATCTACCAGTCCCAGAGATTTTAGGGAACATCAATGGTTATCATGTAGGTGGGATAGAATGGGGATATTACTGGGAATGTCTAATATGGAAATATGGCTGACCAACTATGGTTTTGTAGAACAGGATGCTGGGAGAATTTGCACTAGTTAGCCTCCTTTTTCTGGTAGCAAGAATCATGGTAATACCATCGTGTAACTTAATAATCATGGTTTCCGGTTTCGATTGACCCTTAAACCAACCCAATGAACATGGCCAATAACAAGGGAAGGTCCTCTTGAGGGCGTCGCGCGTTTTTCAACGCACAACGCCTTAAAAACCTGCATTTCGCGAGGGTTGTCAAAATGCATCTTCCAAGAGGGGTCTCCGAAGTAACTTTTTTTTACCTCATTGTGCATACATTGCTTTCAAAGCTTTGGACAGGTGATAATCATGTTGATAATCATGTTGATGATGATGATTATGTTGATAATGATGATGATGTTCAAGAAGAAGAAGAAGAAGAAGATGATGATGATGATGATTATGTTGATAATGATGATGATCTTCAAGAAGAAGAAGAAGAAGAATATGATGATTATGATGATGATGATGATGATTATGTTGATAATGATGATGATGTTCAAGAAGAAGAAGAAGACGAAGAAGAAGAAGAAGAAGAAAAAGAAGAAGAAGAAGAAGAAGAAGAAGAAGATGATGAGCATGTTGATAATGATGATGGTGCACGTGTGGTTAGTGTAAAAACTCTTTCATTTGGACGACGTTGTTTGGGAAACAACAAAATCCATTGTCTCAAAGAAACCACGCCAGATGTTGCGGCACAAAGTCAAAACCGAAGGCGTCAAAGTGAAAAGCGTGTCAAGAACGCAGATGCAGGAACGTTAATAAACAAGAACGTTATCAGCCCCCCCCCAACACCCCCCCACCCCCCAACCCCCCCCCCCCCCCCCCCCCCCCCACCCCCCCACCCCATCCGTCAAACCGTCACTTGCAAATTGAAAAGCGTGTCAATAACGCAGATGCAGGAACGTTAATAAACAAGAACGTATTCCCCCCAACCCCCCCCACCCCCCCCCCACCCCACCCCCCACCCCACCCCCCCAAAAAACACTGGCATGCCGACAACCCAACTATCACAGGAAGCACGTCACGAAACACAGTAAAAACAGCAGAAAATGCAAAGAAGCACAAGAAAACCGTGTAAAAACGTGGAATGAAATGAGTGATTCGAAGAATACGCAAACCTGAAAAAACGACAACACTCCGCGACGCCCTCAAGGGGACCTCACCAATAACAACCACCTGCACATTGGATTTCATTCTAATTCCGTCAGTGGTTGATATGGAAATTTCATCATTTCTTTATAGATTATTTTCCTATTGAAACATTCAAGTAGAAGTGGATTTCCCATAGCCATGTTTGATTATCGAAGTCCCGATGTCAGTTGCAAAGGACCTCATTGGCCACAAGAAGCCCGAAGAAGAGGAGGCCCAATCTGGTAGAGAGGGGTAGGCGGCCAAAATTTGTCCCATGGGCGCTTTTCCGTGCACGATCATGCCAAGAGTTGAATTGATTCATGGATATTAATAGTTCCGGTATCCGATTTCCGATTCTGGGTGCTTTCTGATTTGCAAGTGTTATTATCCCATATTATCCCTATGGACATACAACTTGAAACTAAGCTGCTCTACCCTCTGGTAATTTAACATAGCTATTGAAATTATTTGAAAATGGCCCATTTATAGGTGATTTACCTACTGTAGATGGTGATTTTCCATAGCTATGTTAAATTACCAGAGGGTACCTTGGAGATTTCTTGGGTGATCCGAATTTCGGAGCAAGGTATGTCCTTAGCCGAGCCTTACTCACTGGGATGATCCTCCAAGTTTTGAGCGTTATCCCGGAGTTGAAACATGGCCTTTTTATGCCTTTTTCAGAAACACACTTAAATGGAACGCTTGTTAAAATATAATAAAAAAACATATTCATCATGTTCATCATGTTCTTCATGTTCATCATAGTCTATCCACTTTGATTTTGGAGCAAAATCTTGAAGCCTGGCAGCATGGCAGCCCAGGCTGCGGATGGTTGGAGTCTCAGCATGTCACTGAGACTGTCCTGCAGGTATCACCATCATTCCAGCAGATTCCAATTAAATCACTTCGATAAATTCGTATGTCATTCGTGGAACAAGTTGTTCGAGGTTACAGATTACTTACAGTGTATATGCGCCCCCTTTTTTTCCATGGCTTGTTGGGTTATGTTGGATTGAAAATCACACAGAGGTTCCAATTCAGTGCAGACTTGGGAAGTTCAGTTATCCAAACATCTGTGAGTTTGACTTATTCTTGCCATGATCTCAATTTGGATAAAGGCTCCATTACCATTTGCATCCATTTGCATATGGTGCATCCATTCGCGTATGGTCATTGTAGGAATTGTAGGCCCCAACAAGACTGCCAAGACTATATCCATTGGGTATAGAGAGGATATAGGGGGGAACCCATGGTTGTGCGCACCAAGTGGCACAACCATAATAGAATCTATAAATTATTTTGCTGTCATTGCTTTGGATTTCTCGTAATTACTTGTCATCGCCAAACGAACATTTCGCGAAATTTGGGAAGCCTACAGGAAGGTGTTGTCAACATTTGTCAACCATCTGGATAAATTATAACGAACTCACTGCGACCTCACTGGAAATCATGGTTAATAAGGGGAATCATCCCCAAATGGCCTTAATTCAGGTTAGTGAAATATTTTAATTTACCCAGATACCATGATTCATGGCATGCCGCAGCTTGGGAGCTCCATATATATCGTTTTCGCAGCGCTCGGGTCCGGGAAGATGACCGGTACCTCGGCGCCGCTGGTTTTGTTGAACCTCAGATGGTGGGTGGTTTTGACTTCTATTTTTATGATGGATTTTCCCATTAGGGATAAGGGATTTACCATTGAAGATAACTATAATATTTCCCATATTCATACTTATTTTTTCCATTCAAGCCTCCATTTTATAGGGGATTTCTCATTGCAGCTTTTAATTACCACAGGGCATGTCGACCAAAATCCATGGGTGGAGCCATTTGGCAGCCAGTCTTGGTTGGTGGAAGCCCAGTAATCGTGGATCCTGAGTGGGATATGGATGGGTGATGAAGCAGAAACAACATACTGATAAATATGTATATATAAATATGTGATATATATATATAATTACACAATCACCATCGTCGCCAAATAGGTGGAATAGGGAGGCTGTCTCAAGCGGTACCGAAATCTGTCTATAATATATTTGCATGATTTTGCATGCATATATATATATTTACACGCATTCATATATATATATATGTACACATACATGCATACATAACATAACATAACGTAACGTAACATAACATAACATAACATAACATACATAACACACACACACACACACATAACACACACACACAAAAGCATACATAACATACATAACATACATAATTAGCATACATTACATACATAACATAACATAACATAACATCGCATCGCATAGCATAACATAACATTACATAACATAACATAACATTACATTTATACATTTATACATACATACATGCATACATGCATACATGCATACATGCATACATGCATACATGCATACATGCATACATGCATACATGCATACATGCATACATGCATACATCCATCCATCCATCCATCCATACATACATACATACATACATACATACACACATACACACATACACACACACACATACACACATACACACATACACACATACACACATACACACACACACATACACACATACACACATACACACATACACACACACATACACACATACACACATACACACATACACACACACACATACACAGTATACAGTATATAGTATATATATATGTACACATGTGCCGTCTTTACCAATAAATACATAAATGCATAAACTGCTCTTAAAACATATAAATCAATAAGTAAGTATATCAATATATATATATAATATTCGTACATATGGGTATATGTTTAATGTATTTTTTATAATATATATATATATACAATATTTTATAGGCCTAGTTGGGTATGGGTCGAGTCAAGCCCTTAGGTCCTAGATATTTTAACCACTGGAATGAGTGCAGTTTATCGAGGCAGCACTTGAAATCGAGGCGGCCTATAAGGAGCGATGAACATCCCCAAAACATCTCCATACAATTGGATCTAGTTGGGGGTTTCTTAAAATGGAGGACCCCCAAAACCATGGGTCTTAATACTCCAATGGCCTAATTTGGATGATTTGGGGGTAGCACTATGACTTAGGAAACCTCCATTTGGGAAGCACAATTAGCCAAGACATGTTTGCCATCTGTGAGGTGCTCCCACTGCTGGCCCATGCATGCCGGGCAATTTGCTCGCCATTCTTGGCACCATCACTTCGGCCCTGACGGTGCCACTGTGGATGCAGTTTTGCCAGTGAGCCATGCGCGTAGAGCGTTTCTGTGATCTATTGATTTCTCGATCTTTTGTCATCTTCCGTATAATAATAGCATGGCAATTTCGCAACTGGTGACCCTTAGTTGCCTGACCTTGTCATTCACCAGAAACCTCAGAAGCGTTTCGCCAGGTGCTGATTGGCCTCATCTACGTCTACAATAAGCCGCCATCGTTCGAATATGTTTGGTCTGACTGCACCTGGACCTTTCCTGACAAAGAGAGCTACCTGGCTTCATTGGATCGAAGTTAGCCATCTGATACCCTCTGCATTGCCGGTGCGTTGCATGTGAGGTACCGACTGCAACATGAAGTGGCAGAGCAATTGGGGCACCTTGGAATGGAACATCACCAAGTTGCGAATCGGCAGGGGTAAAGGGTTGTTGGTTGCTGGTGTAAAGTTTTTTCCATTTTTTTTTCCATTGCCATCCCGTCGTTTGGTACGGGCATATTTCAGCGTATTTCAGCGTCTCGGTTCGCATTTGCATTGTTTAAAAGGGGATGACGAACTCCTTGTTTGGTTCAAGCCTTGAAGTGGGCCATAATTAATTGTCTGATCAGCACCCATCAGACCCAGTAAGGACAAATATGGACAAATGAGCTATGATGGGATTTGTTGTAACCACTTCAAGTGTCTCCGATCTAGGACCCACAAAATCGCATATTATCGGCATTTTGCTGTAGGAAGAATTATTGGTGGATTGAATTGAGAAGCTGCATGCTGTGAGATCCAGCCCCCCAAAATTTCAGCGTCTTCACCTTACCCTACTGCGAATCGAAAATAGGACTCACCCATATCCGCACTTGGCGGGGGCCCGTGTTCCGCTGAGACTGTGAGATTGGTCATCCTCATTGGCTTATCACATCTTACTCAAGTCATGAGTCACCATAAGGGAGCTCCGAATCATGGCCCCACACAGCCAAACATCCATTCCGAAATGGTGAAAACTTCCACCCCACTGTTTTGAGACATTTGCATCATTTGCAGACAATTTTTGGGATCATCCGCTAATAATATGAATACCAATAGTACCGCACAAGGCCGTGGCGGAAGTTTCAAAAATAGGAAACCTATAGGAGAGGTTGGTTGTTGTGAGTCACGGATGGCCGAGCGAAGCCACTGATGGACCGACAGGTGGTTGAGGTCTCTTCTCTTTCTCTCTCTTTCTTTCTCTTTCTCTGACTATCTACCTACCTACCTATCTATCTATGTATCTATCTATTTATCTATCTATCTACCTATCTATCTATCTACCTATCTATCTATCTGATACCCTCAAGATCGAGGTGTCTAGAATCCCCCCCCTGGGGTTCCTGTTGAAAGTTCTAAAATCATCACCACTATGATTTTAGAACTCCAAAAGGCTATCAAATTAGAACCCTGAAAGTTTGGATATATGAGCCTTGTTGTGGTATGAATTGATTCCAACAGACCACAAGAAAAGGTCATTGTTTCGGAGTGCAGAAAAAGGAACCAAGTCGTGATGAGGTCTCTGCACGAAGGTGCAAAACATGTTTGGAATTAGCATCCCTGGTTTTGGTCGATCAAGATTTCCATTTTCAAACCAGGTGGTTTCAATGTCGCTTGGTTTGAAATTTCTGGAAAAAGGAGGTTAAACGGTGTTGAGCAGCTGCAGGTGCTGACCCACAGGTGCTGACTGATGGCCAGCTGTAACCCAAACTTAGCCATTTTGTCACATCGCTTCTGCATTTTACATCCGTCTGCAACACATTTGATAGAGAATTTTCGGAGAACAAAGGCGGGGGAGAGACTGATGGCCCAGGAAGTTTTGAGACTGGTCATGGGCAAGGCAATCTGTCCTTCAATGCGATAATCTTGCCAGACTGTAATGCGGTAAGATATGTTTTAAAAGGAAGAGGGTGATTTCAAAAGATGACTGGACGACGCAGTCTTTGTGGGGGGAAAGGGGGTCAAAAGGTTGCAATCGATTTTTCCATCCATCCCGACCTTGCTTTAAAAAAAGGTGCTGCTTATATTTTCCGGAAAAGGTGGGCCTGACGCAGCCTTAAAGAAATCATCCAAAAACAGAAAAATCCAAAACATTTTGATGACCTGAACCGTGCAATGCGTACGGGAGGACAAAAACTGTGTGCAAATGAAATGCAACATTTTGCTTTAAATCATAACAAGGAGATTTCCAAAAAATCTTGTCAACTTTCCATGATTTTAAAGCTTACAAGAACATGATTCTAGAACCCTACCCCTCCGTAGACTTTGGGGTTCTAGCATGCTCTCCGTTAAGAGATTTGAAAACCTTGCGTTTTTTAAAGGAACACCATTCTAGACCCCAGATTTGGGGATTTAATTTGTCGGACAAGGGGGTTTGTTTGATCTTGAGGGTATTCTATTTGTCTATCTATCTGTCTATCTATCTATCTTTCTACCTACCTATATCTTTTCTATCTTATCTATCTAATCTATCTAATCTGTCTTATCTACCTACCTTATCTATCTTATCTATCTTATCTATCTTATCTCTCTTATCTATATTTATCTATCTTATCTATCTTATCTAACTTTTCTATCTAAACTGTCTAATCTAATCCATCTAATCTATCTGATCTATCTAAATTATCTATCTAATCTATCTAATTTATCTATCTAATCTATCTAATTTATCTATCTAATCGATCTAACCGATCTAATGGATCTATTGATCTTTCGATCGATCGATCTATCTATCCATCCATCCATCTATTTATTTATCTTCGTACCCATCTACCTATCTACCTATCCACCCATCTACTTATCCATCCATCCATCCGTCTGTCCATCCATCCATCTGACCATCTTACCTATCTATTTGTCCCAAAGCTTTTGACCCCGGCAGATTGCAACGTGACCAGTGCGGAGGATTACCATCAGAAACGACAAGTACGAAAGCTTGCAAGACCGGAGTCGTCATCGAAGCAAGGGGCCAGGAAAATGGACACACCGCTGTTTGTTTCGTGCCGTCAGAAAAGACTGACAAGACCAAACGGCATCGGTACGGCAATGTGACACTGCACCTTTGTGCTGTCAGAAAAAACACACACTGACACGGAAGGCTAAGCTGCTGGAAAATGAACCGGTCAGAAAAGACACAGTCGCCTGCTTTCGCTTACGGTCCGGATGATCAAACCCGTGTGCCACGTCGCCACGGAAATCTTGGAGGTGCTTGCGTCTGGCGGCAAAAACTTTTGGCGACCAGAAAAACCCACCTGGAGGCTAAGCTGCTGGAAACTGAACCGTTCCGAAAAGACACAATTCAGCGAGACTTCCTCATGTTTTTGTGTTGACAACATCAAACACGAAGCAATTCTGCGAGACATCCTTCAAAAATGGAAAGTTGAGTGCAGAGTTGACGGCCTCGTACCAATGGGTTTTGCGATTTTTCCACCTGTCTAAAGTACTGCGCCTGCCACGAAAAAGTGATGCCAGGTCATACGAAATGCGGCACCTGTCACGCAAAATCATGTTCCCAAAACTGAAGACCTAATGCTCCAAAATGCAACCCTCTCAGGAAATCAGCGCCCTGACCTCCTAACAGCTCTGGTGAACATGTCTTTGTTCTGCGCCTGCCACGGAAAATGCATCTTTGCAGATCCTCTTCAAATGTCCCACTCCTGCTATCTTTTTTGAAATGCTACAGAACCCTCACGTTTTGCTCACTTTTGACAAGGTCCACAATCCCTTGCCGTGGCAGGCGAAACAACATCTGAACGTCCAAAAGTGATCCGACCACCTGGTGTTTTTCACATTTTAACTTCGGAATGTGCTTCGCACCACAACGGCGTGCACTTTTTCGACATCTCAACTTCCAAAAGTGGTCCGCACCCCTGGTGTTTTTAACGTTTTGACTTCGAAATTAATGTGTTTCGCGCCACAACGGCGTGCACTTTTTCGACATCTCAACTTCCAAAAGTGGTCCGCACCCCTGATGGTTTTAACATTTTGACTTCGAAATGTGCTTCGCACCACAATGGCGCGCACTTTTTCGACATCTCAACTTCCAAAAGTGGTCCGGAGCTGAGGTGTTTTGTGCATTTTGACTTGGAAATGTGCTTCGCGCCACAACGGCGTGCAATTTTCAGCTCTCATCTGGCCAGCTGGCTCCGCACCCGCCGCTTTAGCGAGCCTACTTTTCGACCCTCTGGAGCCACAAATCATTGGAAAAACGCAGTGTTTCGCGACTTTCCTACCTTTTCGCACACCTGCATCTTCTTTCTTCTGATTCTTTCTCTTCTCTGATCTTCTCTCTTCTACTCTTCTCTTCTCTATTCTTCTGCTCCACCTCTGATGCTTTTTATATGTCCATATTGTCGGAAGTTTGACTTATTCTAAACTTCCTTCGGTCATGAATAGATCAATAAATCTTGGAAAAAACATGGGTTTTCCCGTTTTTCCCCGGATTTTTGTGGGTCATGTGCTGACCGCTTCAGCCCCAGCCCCGCCCAGGCGTGATGTGCGTGCTGAAATACACCCCGCTGATCTTCGGCATCCTGGGTTCAGCGATGTTCCAACCTGGCATGATGCAGGCCATGGCATATTCATTTGGGGGGGTACTCCCTAAATAGTGATTACCTGGGAATGGTACCCCCCCAAATGAAAAACAGCCGTTTGGGGTTTATGAATCCAGGGTTGGAATGATACTAGTGGTAAGTGAGATGGTACTGTTAAGTCGCTGTTCAGTTTTTTGGGGTTGCAAAAAGAGACAGGGGGCTGTAAAGGCTCAATGGAAAATGATGGTGAATGATTCGTCAATTTGCTGATTTGTTTTCTAGAACCCTTTGAAATAGCTAAGTCAAGACCCGCGCTGCCAGGTGGTGGGCTTCCCCCGCAACTTCTTGCAGTACGGTGTTTCGGCGGCAGAAGCGGGCTTCAACTCCCATAGATTTTTGAGGGGAAAGCCATAGAATCTACACATTTCTGGAATCTCTCCTTTTACACTTTTTTCTTTGACAGGAAGATCACCTAAAAAGAGATACTGTATTTCCATGGGGAGTGTTCTAGCTTTAAGTTTTGCCAAGAAAATTCCAAAAATGAGGAGAAATGCAGTTTCCAACGTACGCAAGCAGGAAGGTTATTTTTAAGATAATATATTTTGATTCACCAACTGGAGTTACGCGATTCTAATCAAATTATATGTACATGTTTTTTTTTTAAACGCGCATGTTCAATCATAGATTCTCTCAAGGTCACCAACCAATTTCTCCAAGGCCTTTTCCTGTGGCTTCAAGGCTTCTACGGTGACATGGGATACTGTGGGAAGTTTTTGGGCTGCAAGTCTCAGACTTTTCACAATGATTGGCCCCCATGTAACTGGATGGTGTGATACTGATACTGAAAAAGTCAACCAAAGCAGATTCTGTTATTTTGAGGTGTCTTTGGCCCCTCATGATCTTACCATGGTCACACTGAGAACTGATAGCAGCAGTTGGCACTTTAACATCCTGTAAAAGGTGCCATAGGAGGCTGCGTGCTGCTGCTGAGGCTAGGTGTCATCGTTGGCTTCCTTAGCTGCATTGTTGGCACCATTTGTGGGGACTCCCATGGGCACCGGAGGTGGAGTGTAGTGATGCTGGTCATCCTGGGGTGGGTAGGAGAATGAAGCTGGTGGATGATGTGCCGCTTCCCTGCCTCCAGTGTTAGACTCACGTGGTGACCTGTAAGGCTAACCACAGATCCGTCGTTGAAACTTCAGCATTCCCACCCCCCCCACCCACCCACCCCCCCCACCCCCCCCCCCCACCACCCCCCCACCGCCCCACCCCCCCCCCCCCCCCACCGCCCCACCCCCCCACCCCCCCCCCCCCCCCCCCCCCCCCACCCCCCCCCCACCCCCCCCCCCCCCTCCCCCCCCCCCCCCCCCCCCCCCGGCCCCCCCACCCACCCACACACAGAATGAATTTAATTAGGTTTGGCAACCAATGCTTTACTTTCAAACCGGATTTTCGCCACGGTTTTCATCGAGACGTCTGACCATCTAACCTCCCTTGGAGGGCCCTCCTTTCCAAGGCTTGGTGGCATCCCTCTTTGACCTCAAGAGCTCCAGGATGATGCGACTGGAGGAGGAATTCAAGCACATGTACGTGGAGGAGGAGCCAGGGATGGAGTATGCCTCTGAAGCTTGGACCAGAAGTCGGCTGGGGCACGGATTTTTCTTCCTGATGCAGAAACAACCCGCGGGATATTCATGTTTTCATGCATACAATATATATATATAATTATGTAAACACATACATACATACATACATACATGCATACCTACCTACCTACCTACCTACCTACATACATACATACATACATACATATATACATATATACATATACATACATATATATACTTCAGGAGGAACTTCTTGAAAGCTTTACCAAACATCCATCCCGGTCAACTGCGGATCGCATTTTCAAGTCCGTTTTGTGTGACAGGTGTGGGACGGTCAATGATCACTCTCTTTTAAATTTATAAGATTTTAAAGCTTTTGGAGGGTGGAAATGCGACCGGGGTACGACAGAACTCCATGCTAGGATTCTGTGGGGAAAGGATGTGCAGAAGAAGAAGAAACCAAACATGTTCACTGTGGGAAGCTCAACAAGCGCAACTTTTGTCCTACCAGCGCGTCACGGCACATGTGTAGCAGTGCAGAAAAAGAGGATGGAGACAGACATGTTATGTGGAGTAATGGCCTAGCTGAAGCAGGTGCAAAAATCAGCAAATGACTTGACAATTCCCACTAAATAAGCTTTTTGTACCCAGCGTCATGGCACATATGTAGCAGTGCAGACAAAGAGGATGGAGACAGACATGGTATGTGGAGTAATGACCTAGCTGAAGCAGGTGCAAAAATCAGCAAATGATTTGGCAATTCCCACTAAATAAGCTTTTTGTACCATGCTTCACGGCACATGTGTAGCAGTGCAGGCAAAGAGGATGGAGACAGACATGTTATGTGGAGTAATGACCAAGCTGAAGCAGGCGCAAAAATCAGCAAATGACGTGGCAATTCCCACTAAATAAGCTTTTTGTACCCTTCAGGAGGAACAAAGTTTATGCGTCTTGAAAGCTTTACAAAACATCCCATCTCGGTCATCTGTGGATCGCATTTTCAAGTCCGTTTTGTGTGACAGGTGTGGGACGGTCAATGATCACTCTCTTTTAAATTTATAAGATTTTAAAGCTTTTGGAGGGTGGAAATGCGACCGGGGTACGACAGAACTCCATGCTAGGATTCTGTGGGGAAAGGATGTGCAGAAGAAGAAGAAACCAAACATGTTCACTGTGGGAAGCTCAACAAGCGCAACTTTTGTCCTACCAGCGCGTCACGGCACATGTGTAGCAGTGCAGAAAAAGAGGATGGAGACAGACATGTTATGTGGAGTAATGGCCTAGCTGAAGCAGGTGCAAAAATCAGCAAATGACTTGACAATTCCCACTAAATAAGCTTTTTGTACCCAGCGTCATGGCACATATGTAGCAGTGCAGACAAAGAGGATGGAGACAGACATGGTATGTGGAGTAATGACCTAGCTGAAGCAGGTGCAAAAATCAGCAAATGATTTGGCAATTCCCACTAAATAAGCTTTTTGTACCATGCTTCACGGCACATGTGTAGCAGTGCAGACAAAGAGGATGGAAGCAGACATGTTATGTGGAGTAATGACCAAGCTGAAGCAGGTGCAAAAATCAGCAAATGACTTGACAATTCCCACTAAATAAGCTTTTTGTACCCTCAGGCGGAACAAAGTTTATGCTTCTTGAAAGCTTTACAAAACATCCCATCTCGGTCAACTGTGGATCACATTTTCAAGTCCGTTTTGTGTGACAGGTGTGGGACGGTCAATGATCACCCTCTTTTAAATATATAAGATTTTAAAGCTTTTGGAGGGTGGAAATGCGACCGGGGTACGACAAAGCTCCATGCTAGATTCTACGGGGAAAGGGCGTGCAGAAGAAGAAACCAAACATGTCCACTGTGGGAAGCTCAGCAAGCGCAACTTTTGTCCTACCAGTGTATATATATATATGTATATGCATGCAAACTGTAAATGTATACACATATAATACACGTATGTTATGTATTTTTTCACACGCATACTGTATATGGTGTCAGTGTTATAATGTAAGTATGTAGTGTATGTGTAACCAATTACGTGCGCACACCTTCTGTTTCTACGTTTGAAGCACCTGCACAGCATTAGAAGAAACTTGGAGCCACAAACGGGGCCCAGCCAAAACATGTTTTGTGTTTAATCATTGTTTGTTTTGGTTTTTATCAAGCTCTACTTTTTTCATTCCCACATTTGATTTTCATTTTTCCGTTTTTTTTTTTGTTTTTTTTTTGGGGGGAGGTGGGTGGGTAGGTGGTGGGTGGGTGGGGGTTTTGCAGTTGTTGATCTTTCATTTCTTCCCAATTCCTTGGGGAAAACGCATCGAAAAAACATGAACAAGACATGGAAAACAAACTACAAAACAAAACAGCAAACTTGAACAAATATAGAAAACGATTCCTTTTTGATTTTGGGAGGTTTGAAACCTGAAGTCAGATGATGACCAGCTTGGTTCATGAGGTCGCAGGAGCCGGCGACTCTTGATGGCATTTGCATCAGTGAGATGACACGAAAAGATTAGCATCGCGGGAATCCTTATGAAAAGAACTGGGAAATATAACGTCAACCCTGGATTAATAAACCCCTAGACCCCTAGGCTGCGTAATTGCGGGGAAAACCATTTAAGTCTCAGATTATCACTATTTGGGGACCACCAAATTAATACACCGTGGTTTATGAATCCAGGGTTGACATTAGTTATATAGTGATACGAAAACTATCCTCCAAAACAATCCTTGGGTTTCCAGGTCAGATTTTTTCTCAACTTTGTTCAAGGGGCTCTTAGTCAGGGTTTAGGTGCAAGGCCCAGCATTGACCTGTTTGGTTCGTGGATTAGGAGACCTGGGATCATGATCTGAATCTCGTGTTTTTGGGAGGGGCTGAATGGGGCGGTTCAACCGCCAGCGTGTTTGCGAATTTGATGGTCCACCTACTGTTGGAGTGTATGCACCGCGCTCCCTCGGCTGCACTTAGGCAGTGCCAGTGATGGCGGGAGTTGCTGGAGCAGTTTGGCCCCCAAGGGGATGTGGACCTAACGCTTTGCACAGACATGCGCACAGAACCATCTACAACCGCCTGTAACTCGCCCATAAATTTGAGATAGAAAAAATAGCGACACGAGCCCACAGAACTGGTGCATTTTTTCACAAACTCAAGCCGAGGCGGTTTCACCCAGCGCAAAGGGCCTCTTTGAAAAGCTCCTCGGTTCAGCTGGGTGTCTCCATGTGTTTTCATTTTGCCATTTTGTTTTTTTCGGGAGGCTTTACTCCTTGGCAACCAAGCACGGCTGGGAATACTGTTTCGTTTGAACATGATAAATTGATGCAGGTGAGAGGCTTTCCGTTTTCTCATAAAAACTGAAGGTGTGATGTGCCCGCTCTCTTTCTCTCTTTCCCTCCCTCTCCCTTTCTTCCCTTGCCCTGCTACTAGAGCTCCTACTCCTATTCCTACTCCTATTCCTACTCCTACTCCTATTCCTACGCCTACTCCTACTCCTACCCCTACTACTACTGCTGCTGCTACTACTGCTGCTGCTGCTGCTACTACTACTACTACTCCTACTCCTCTCTCCCCCTCTCTCTCTCTCTCTATCGCTTTCTGGAAGCATTCAGCTAAGCTAAGGGCAAGTGAAAAAACAAGCGATCTACCAGGGTAGACAGGAGTGTCAGCAGCGAAGGGTATCAACAAGTTGCGGCTTCATTTCTCCCACCCATGTGCCCTGTAGTAAGAGGGAGAGAGGGAGGGGGAGAGAGAGAGAGAGAGAGAGCGAGAGAGAGAGAGAGAGAGAGGAGAGAGAGAGGGAGAGAGAGAGAGAGGGGTAGAACTGGAAATGTATTATATCAAATTATACATATTTGTACAGCTTGACGTATTTGGGTTCGGGGGTGGCAAGAGGAGCTTGTGAACTCAAAGGATGACGTGGAAGCGTTTCCCCCCCTGCTATGCCACAGATTCATACATGATACAGGGCTGGTCAGCCCTGCCAGGTGGTCCCAAATGTGCGGTGCGTATACTCACAAAGGCAGGTATAGAATCGCTAGTGGAGAGCATGTTACCACCAGACCCAAGGGGTGGATTCGAGTGTAGGCAAAATACAGTGGCAATGGACATTTCAGAATGTGTTTAATTCTGGACATTCTATGATCTATCTACCTGTGAGGAATCACCTTGTAATTCTTATCTTAATTTGATTTGGTCCTAACTTATCCTATCCTGTCTTCATGTCTGCCCATCTGCTCGCGCACACAAAACATCAAACATATTAAGATACATGTGCAAACAAACATACTGCAGAGCTAGGTGGGTAGATAGATAGAGATAGACAGACCGACAGATAGATGGACACGCATTAAATACCAATAGATATTGATATAGCAATAGAAAAGAGAAACACAACACACACATATATATATAAGAAAGGGAAAGAGCAAGAGAAAGTAAGAGGTGTGCATGTGCAACACTTTTCTTGTAGAGATATCCTTTTTGACCTTAGCTGGGGACATCACTGCCCCCAGCTGGCCGATGCCTTGGAAAACTTGCCAAGGTTTGACACAGATGGCGATGGAGTGATCTCGAGACAGGACCTGAACCGGCCCGAACCAGCTACAAATGGCATACAATTGGCTTAGTAGTGGGGTTGAAATGGGTATTGTAACATATATAATCTAATACACTAATACACGTATTGATATGTGATATGTATATCGATATTGCCATGTGAACTATCTATCTATCTATCTATCTATCTATCTATCTATCTATCTATCTATCTATCTATCTATCTATCTATCTATCTATCTATCTATCTATCTATCTATCTATCTATCTATCTATCTATCTCTCTCTCTATCTATCTCTCTCTCTCTATCAATCTATCTATCTATCTATCTACCTATCTATCTATCTAATCTAATCTAATCTAATCTAATCTAATCTAATCTATCTAATCTATCTAATCTATCTAATCTATCTAATCTATCTAATCTATCTATCTATCTATCTATCTATCTATCTTATTTATCTCTCTATCTATCTTATCTCTCTATCTATCTCTCTCTCTCTCTATCTATCTAATCTATCTATCTACCTATCTATCTATCTATCTATCAATCTATCAAATGATATCCTGTGAACAGAATGAGAACAGTACTATTGGGTATCCATTGGCATTAACCCAAGGGTGACATCGGTTGTCCATGGCCAGCTTGGATTGCCAGGAAACCATGCAGCTATGGCAGATTTATCAAACATGCTGCAAAGATATGCAGAAGTCAGAGACTTCAGCTCAAACATATTCAAACATGCATATCATATCATATAATATAATGCAAGACTGCAGGGTATAGCTCCAAAATACTGCAAATACATGCAAGCACGCCACCAACGAAAAATTCAAGGTCCAACGTGCTGCAAATGTTGTCCAAGTTAGACACTTTTTAACAAACAGCGGAGAAAATTTTGGGGCTTGATGGATTGGTGTTTTTTTTTAAAACATTTTTTTGATGTTCCAACATGACCAGATTTTGGTGTTCCAAAATGATTTTTGTTGATGTTCCAAAATGAGCGGTGTCCTTTAATAATCAGGAAACAGGCAAACTTTTGGAGGCGTATGGGAGTTTAGGAGGGAAAACACAGAACTGGTTTAGACATCCCAAATCGAAAAAAATACAATTCTCACTCTCCTGATTCTCGACGGTGATATTCCTACTGAGGGATCTAACCAGAGAACGTATCGATGAGTATTCTGCGCTGACGGCTTGGGATGGTCTATTGCCATCTCAAAATGGGCGAACCCCAATCTGATATTCTTGAAGCCGGCAAATTTCGGGCAATATATATATATATTATAATATACAAGGTACTGTACATATATGTCATGTAACGTATCGCATTCATTGGAATTATATACGGTAGATTATATATATATATATCTAATTTAACTATATAGGATATCAGCCATTTGTAGATTTTATTATGGTTCCCAAAACATACTTAAGGTTTTGAGCCACGCCCCGAGTGATCACAGGTTCTGGGATTCCTGAAATTTCCTGCGCGCACCTTTTATGGCGACCCAGCAGGAGTATTCCTCGGGAATTTCTGCCGGCCTGCGTCGCTAGAGGATTTTCAGGCATTTTGGGATGGCAGGCGCAGGGGGAGGGGGGGCGTCGTGGCACCTATATACATGTATATACATGATGCAGAGCCCCAAGAGCCCGATCAATGAGAAACCGAGATTTGATGGAAAAAACATGGTTTCCTGGAGATTTTCCCTTAAACCAATCCAGGGCATATGGCTGGATGCTTTTTTAATTTTTTTCATGTTTTTTTTGCGTGTGGCGTTGCGATTGTTGCAAGACATTTATATACAGCAAGAAATTCTACATTTTGCACCTCATCAAGCTCCCCGTAGTGTGACACTGCCACCTTGCAGGTACATTAGAGATGAAACCATGATTGCAATATAGATATGAGACGGGCATCGCAATGCGACTTCCAGCTTCACTGTGGCCGGGTCCCAAGATGTCCCAAGTTCATCGGTGCATGCGGGGGACCTGCGGGTCAACCAGGGTCAACTACTTGTAGTTTAGCAAGATCACACATGGTTCCAATGTGTTCCAATCCAGTGTAGTAAGCCCTGAAAAGATAGAAATTGCCAACATCCTACTGAACTAGTGAGAATGGGTTACATTTCCTATGTTTTTTTTTGAGTAACTATTTAAAGAAAAAAGGCACTCTGTAGTAACCTGGCTGCCCGTGCCATCCCGTGCCCCGGTTCCGGTTGTCGCTAAGGTGAAGCTGATCTCTTTCCACTGAGACCGAGCACTGTCGCTGCAAAAAAGGGGCCGTGGGCGCAGCTCCGGGAGTGCCGGGATCATCACCCGTGGACCGGCAGAATGTATATACATAGATTACATTAGATTACTGTAAGTATATTATATATTATAATCATTTATAATCATAAGTAAACAAAATACACAAATAAATGCAGAAATAAGCTGTAAATGTATATATCTGTGTGTTTGCTGCAATCTTTTTTCTCATGGTGTATGGAAGGCC
>CAMXCT020000113.1:1736500-1756500 GCA_947184155.2 Cladocopium goreaui | reverse complement strand
GCCCCTGGATGCCCCTGGTGTTTTAATGCTCACCCCATAGGGATGCCGCCGTCGCCCAGGGGTTTGAACGCCTCTCTGGCCGTGGGCATCGATTGGCCGGCCTTGGCAGAGCTGCCACGCAGCTGCGCCACGGTCATGGACAAGGTGACTGCGGTGCCTACCAGGCGTGGTGTCCGGTAGCTTGGATGGGGTAGTGCCACAAATGGATATACATGGAGAAGAACTACTGGATATTAAAGGGGACAAATACTGCTATGTATAACTTATAACTCATGACTCATGCTAAACACCGAAGTTTGGAGTTGAGGTTTTGATGTTAACAGATTGAGGTACTTTGAAAGGCAAAAGTAAAACACATTCTTCGAGTTCGATGTTAGATTTCCGAATTTGGAACCTTGGAACCGGACGATCTGCAGTAATCAAGGGGTCCCAGTGTTTGGACGCATTGATTCATTTGGAGAGATTTGTCCACTGGATAGCTCAAACCCTCATCATTGGTGAAAAAAACCTAAGGGGATGCCGTATGCCCCTTGCTGCATCCACTTGCATCCTGGTTTGCTCGTTGCTCAGTCTCCCTCTGCGTTTTGGTTGGTGAAAATAAATGCTGGTATCCATTCTTGCTGGCTCTGCCCTGAGATATCTGAGATGAAGTACCCTTGCCCATTTTCTTGTCATGTTGGGCCTTCCCTCCGCATGTTTTTTGATGCTGTATCCCCATGTTTCCGTTGATGATTTGTTGGTGACATCGGCTACTGTAAATCCGATTTTGTCTAAAATCAGTTAGATTGTCAGGTCAGGTCAGGTAGCTGTTTGGTTTCAAAACATCTCCTCCATGTGCTCACAGCAACGTTCTTGTTGCTTAAATCCCTTCAGTTTGGCGAAATTTTCCAGATTAATTAGGTGCTTTCTGGGCATGGGCTGCCCCCCAGTGTTTAGATTATTTTGAATCATGGTAATTTCCGGGCTTTGTAGCTTTCATTGCTTGCAATTTTCTGGTGTAGATACCCCTTTGAGTTTGCAGAGACAAATCCAGCCATTCCCGTGTTTGCTAGATCGTCATGTTTAAATCATGTTGAATCATATTAAATCCCAATTTTCGGATCACCATTTCCCTATAAATTGAAAGTTAAATCTCCATCAATGCCAATTTTTGCTGGTTGGATCATGATCCCAAGTTTTGATGTTTTAAATCCACAGCTTGGGGTGTGTCTCAGAGTCTGGGCATCCGATCCCTTGGTTCGTCACTAGTTTTCCATTAAGTTCCAAAAAAAAAGCCAGAACTTCGGATAAATCCCTGTTTTGAGACAAGCTCATTTGATATCATTTTAATTAATTTTGCTGCTTAAATTTGCATCAAGGCATCATATACATTTATGACATCCCAATTTGAGATGCCCCTTTGTTGCTTTTGTTGTGAAGTTGTCAAGAAAAATCAATCCATTCCCATGTTTGATAGTTCAATCCTACTGTATTGTGTGCTGGTTACATCCCATTTCTCTTGATGGTTTGACGGTTGCATCCACATTCATCTTGCCATTAAATTAAATCCCAGTTTTTGCTGGCGAACCCGTTTAGATCGACGTGTTGAATTGCTCAAATCCATCAAAAATCCAAGGTTTTCTCAATTCTTGGAGGGTTAAATCAGCTTAAATCACTATTTTCATCCGTTTTTCAATAGTTAAATCAGCCTAAATCCGAATTTTCAATGGCTAAATCCCAATTTTCGATGGTTAAATTGCAATTTTCAATGGCTAAATCTCCATTTGAAGCCAGGCTCTTCTTCAACAGCACCTCCGCCTCGCTGGCGCCATGGCCCAGCTCCAGCGCTCCGAACAACCGCCGCGGGCGGAAGTTGCAGCGCCGCGTGCTGCGGCTGATGGCACGGAACAGCATGGAGGTAGCTGGGTACCGGGCAAATAAGGGGGTGATAGGGGATGTATATTTGTGTGGTGAGAACATGAGAGAACTGTGGGCTATAGATATGACAGAAAAACATATATGGGTTGTGGTGGTGGGGGGAGAGAGAGATCAAATGAACACATGAATACGTATTTTTTTTAAATAGATCCATATGTAAAAACTGCATATATATATTATTGGTATCAACATCTTTTTTATTATTAGTATCAACATCATTGTTTTGATATTGATATATATATATATATTGATGATTTTCTACGAAACTGTTCTATAAGTCTTATTTAAACTGTAGAAGAAGATGCGGTAGCCTCGAACAAAATGGTTGGTCAGCCGAATGTGAGAAAGGTCGACCTCACTTCCCAACGGTTGACAGCGTGGAATTCAGGAGTTGGTGTGGGCCTTCTTGCTGCTGATGGACAAGAATGTCGGGGAAGCGGCTTGCCGGATTGCACCCATGTCATCCCATGTCCCAGTCATCCCCGTATTTACAGTGGTGAAAATCACCAGAATTCCCATCATCATTGGATTGGTTTAAGGGAAAATTTACAGGAAACCATGGTTTTTACCATTAAATATTGGGTTTTCCTGTAAATTTTCCCCTAAACCAATCCATTGACATCAGCGGATTCGTCAACACCTCCACTGCCCAGCTCCTTGGAACCTCAGGTGGAAGCGGTGCAGGACCAGCTACCACACCCCAGTGGCTGGTCCTTGGCGCGCGCCACAGCCTTCTGCGGACCGCAGTTCTTGGCGTGCATGGCCAGTCCCAACTGTCACCTGGTGGGCCTGGGGAGCTGGGACCTGGAGATGGCTGGTGGTGGAGGAGTGTTTTTTTTTTTAGTTGAAAAATAGATTGGACCCAAGATCAGCTGAGCAGTTTGCGATTCCGTTCTGGCCAATTTGGTGGTTTTTATATGTTTTTATATGTCTTTATTGGCAATCTCCTAATTTTTATCCGTGTTTGATTATTTATGTCACATCATGTCATGTCGCGCACATCCATCTAGAGAAAAATTGGTCCGTCCATCTGCTAAGCCTAAGCCACTAAGGTATGAAGGGTTTGTTCTGCGTGGCGCGATGTCATTTGGATGACCAGACTTGCCACTGGGCATGAATTTCGACTTCAGAAGCCAAGGTTTTCCACATCACCAGGTTTTCCACATTACCAGAACAGATGGCCATCCCAAACTTTGGTGTAAGGCTGGCCATGAGACACTTTCTGAAGGTTTCTGATCAGGCTTCACTAGTTTTTGCGGAAATAAAGCATGACCAGCCACGTTTGAGATGTTTCACGCAGGCAGCTATCGATGCCTTTTGAAGTACGATAGCTGGTTGATCACCAAGTTCTCCTCCTGCGCATTCCAGAAGCAGTTGCTTAGCATGACGCGGCGGGCCTCTTGTGCGGCTGTGGAAAAGTTGGCGCAAACAAGCTTTGAGACTGCCTAAACATGCCTAAACTTCAATCCTACGTATTGTTGAGGCTTGTTCTTTTGCGGTACATCCCGGCATGTCGACATATATTTGGAATTATCTGAAAAGGGGCCCCTGGAAAATGACATGTGGTCACGTGATACAGGACCAGCCAGGTCCTGCAGGTTGATGTACGTCCAGCGCTTGGAAGTCTTGGGATATTGAAAAACGTGCTCGGTGTAGTACAGTGGATATCAATGGATATCATACTGCGGAATGAACGACATTAGATGACAAACAGCTGGTGCACCCGCAGGAGGTACTGTATGTACCGCTAGCCACCCGTTTTAAACACATATAGTTGCAGATGTATGCAGAGCTGAGCTCGTTTGCAAAGATCAAGTGTCATGGTTGGCGAGTTTCCCACTCAGGGATTTTGAGATTTTAAGCATCACCCTGCCATGGGTGTTGATAGCAATTCCCTCGGTGATTGTGTGATGTTCAAAGGGTACCTGGGGTACCTGGCTCACTGGCCCTGAATTTTCAGCCAAGGAATGTCATGAACTTCCATGCCGCACGTCCCAAGCTGCCGCACGTCAAGCCAGTGGAAGCTGGGCTGGCAGACTTCCAAAGCAAGTTCGCCCTGGAAATGGCGGGTGATCACTGTGATAACCAGAACATTGTGAATCTGAACCAACAAAGACTAAGATCACTAAGGCAGGAATGATGGGATACAGTATCTCATGATATCTCCTAAAAATGCCATGGGCCATGGATGGTTTCCAAGTTTCCAAGATTTAGATTAGATATTTCAACCCTGCCTGGGATGATGTTCCCCAATGATGTTGCGGTGGGACCCACAAGAAGATTGGCATGGAAGCCCAAAACGTGTCCGTTACCAAAAGGAAGAATGTCAACCCCGGATTACGGTAATAACACCATACAAAGCCCTCGGTTGTCAAAATTGGGGGGAGGTACCATTTGAGTAGCAAAGTATCACTGTTTGAGGAGACACCTCCAATCACTCTAATCAACTACGGTCTATTACTCCGAGGTTGACATTCGGCATTTTCCAAATCCAAGTCTGATCTCGACGGTTGTCCATGTTCGGACAGATGCACATGTCTCATCAGGTTTCATTTTCGCGGAAAGGGACGGTTGTACCCCAAGTACACTGTATATACCAATCATCATCAATGCATATCGAATATGTCCAAAAGAGTTTTGCAAACGCAAACTGTCTTTCCCATAATGAGAAAGTGCAGAGAGGACGGGGAGGTTCTGTCGAGGTTCTGCCCATAACCATGCACCGCTGCATCCAAATGAGACTTGGAATGTTTTTGTAAAAACAAACATCATTCGCAAGTGAGAAAGCGGCACAGCATCAGCATCAGCATGATCGGGATATATCGGGATGATCATCTTCCCCGGACTTTGGTCATCCGTTACACTTGTGGCCGGCTACCTTCTTTCATTTTTCTGACAGAAAGATGTGTGTTGATATTCCAAAGGGTGCCGGTAAAAGCAAGACGTCTTGCTCCAATCCAAAAGGATGACATGGGATCATAATTTTCATCCAGCATTTTCATCTCTACATGGTTTCGGTATGTTTCGGTTATTGTGGGTTGAGTTATTGGTCACCAGGCTCCTGATCCCCTTCTGTTGGAACAATGCTTGGGATGATGCCGCAGTAGCCACCTCTTGGGAGTCACGAGCTTCAGCAACCAAGGAAGCTTTGACAACACTCAGCTGAACGTGCGGGCAGCTACGCGGATCTTAATGGGTCACGCCAGCAAGCAGAAGTACAGCTGGATGGTGGCAGCTGCTTCGAGTGAGGCCTATGCGCAGTTTAGCTTGCAGTATCAGATCCTTGGCAGCGACGCGCGAGTTAGTTCTAGTTTACAGGGGGAGAATTGTGTGCGTGTTTTCTGTGGTCAGGCAGCCCTAACCTCAAATATGATATGTAATGATATGATAATATGATATATATATATGATATATATCATATATCTATATAGGCCCATTGAAAGACATTTTAGTTTTGGGCGGGCCCTGCTTTTGATCAAATTCCTGTGACACAGATTTGGCGTCATTTTTTTGTGCTATGTGCTTTGGTGTTGCATTTTTGATCTCAAACTATGGTCTGCATCATGTTTTTTGGCGCGCGTCGTGTTTTTAGGCAAGACCAAAAAAAGACATCAAAAGTTGACCCAGGTATATATAACTATATATATATATATATAGATACTATATATATATTAATAATCATTAACATATATATATATATATATGTGTGTGTGCATGTATACATCCTCACTCGAGAACTGAGATTCTTTGTTGAGCAGCAGGTGTCAAGTCCATTTCATGTATGGGAACGTTGCTGGAAGAATTCAGGGCTGCAAGTTTGTTTGATTGCAACCCGCTGTGTAGTTTGATCCAAGGATTTGGTACTATCGCAAAAGTGTGCGGAGGTTGTACTACAAGGCGCGTCTCTGTTGGGAAATGGGGTTGGGCCAGTGTGGTGCTTGGATTTTGCCTTTTTTCAGACCTTGTTGTACCTCTGACATCCTCTGACTTTATGACTTGTTTGACTTGTTTTTACCTCAGGACTGTCACTTCTGTATCACATTTTGGTTCTTGACACGGCTTGATCTGCTCACCCCACCTGTGCCAGGCTGTTTTCCTTGCTGAGGGTCGCGATGGCCGAGACTCCTGGCACTCGCGGAGCTACCAGGTGCTGCCGCTGCGGACGCCGGGCAGCTGGCTCTTCGCGGCCAATGACGGAGGGGTCCAGCTGCGGGAGCATTGGTACCTTCTGGGTGCAGAGCCATGGAATGATTGGAGTGGCAGAAGTCCGGGTAGGAGCATCCATATTGGCGCCAGGAAGCTACAAGATATCTAAACATGGCTGGAGTGGAGTTTGAATGGCTGCTGGTACCATTTTTAGTGGCTGAGATGAAACTTGAGTTTCGACAAAATCTGATGCCCCGAGCATCTTATAGTTGAAAATCAGCAAGAAGATTGAGCACGTTTTGTCCCAATTGACCGTTTCTGCAACCTGACCCCTCTGAGTATGCCAAACCCTGGCTCAGGATGCGTCACTTCGATGGATGGTGCTGTACTTCACGGGCTCCGCAAAGAAAGCTGGTATGGCCTACAGGGGCTGTGGCCCGGCATCGACATGGGTTGGTTGCAAGAGGTATTAGAGTTATTAAAGCACCTGCTCATGAAATGGGTTTTTAAAGCAACTGGGTATAATGATTAAAAAAACCGCTTGATTTTTTGGGACCCTATAGTGTTTCCAAACAAGATCCGATCTTAAACTTCGTGAAGCCATGAATTTGCCACGATATCGTTGGTTTTTGAGGGATTCTACTTTTCTTTGTAGGGTCCGCAAGATTTGGGTGATTCGGTTTGGGTGAACATTAATACCCTGGTGTGTACATCCCATAGGCAATAAACACACTAGCCAGGTATGTTGCTGACGCCCGATGGTCAAGTGCCGGGGCGAAGCATGATGCCGATCATCGCGCAAGCCTTGGCCCGGGCGGAAATGCAGCCGTGGCGGCCCCAGGGGCAGCAGGTGGCGGCAGGTGGCCACCAACATCAGGGAAAAGTTGTGGATGGAAGGCCAAAACAGTGGGCACCTGCAAGACTAAATAGTCTTGGTATGTGACAAAAAACTTGAAGCTTCCCTAAAATCTCACCGCATCTTATATCAAAGAGACATGAAGCTCCCTGAGTATGACCAGTGAAAATTGGCACTTCCCAAACCAAAAGCCCGGCTGAAGGTGGGAGCTGCGACCGGTGAACAACACTGTGAATCACACAGCAGGGCCGCCACCACTAGAGGTGTCCAAGTAGAGACAGGCCTTGACTAGATTGGGCAGCTGCGAAGTGGAAACTCCATTGGCTTTTTGCACATGTGGGCATTCGTTGTACGGAAGCAAAGAAAAACGTGACCTATCGTTTTGAGATCTTTTTTTTGTGGTTTTGCTCCAGGATAATGACAATGTCTTTTTTCTTTCTACACTCCTTTGTTACAGACTGCTTTGGAGGGTGCAGCTTCGAGTCTTAGTGTGTACAGGTGCACAGTGGTGACGGTGTCTGATTTTTAATGATTCCAAAAAGGAGCTTGGCCCGCGGGATCGGCCACAAAACGAGTGCGTGGAAGCACTCAGCTTAGTGTTTTAGGAGGGAAGGAGCGGCATCCTCCAACGGCCATTCCAAAGAGGATGGCTGATTCCTTCCCAGATATTGGAGAAACAAAGACAAGAGATAAAGAGATCCGTTGCCTGGTGGATTTCTTGGCAGCGGGAGGTTTCAATGCCTGCTGTGACCCTTGCTACTAGAAGACTAGTCTCTGGTTCCATAAGCAGATGAATCAAGTGGGCCCCGGAATTGTTTTGGACTACAGGTCAGAGGCTCCTAATTGAACAGCACTTCAGAAATCTTCAGAATAAGTATCACAACATCTAGTGTCTCACGTTAGTTTCGTACCAGGATGTCATCGGATGTATCCCAGTATCACAATGAAACCCGCAACATCTTGGCCTGGTCCAGGTTGTGTGATTTGCTGAGAACGGCGATGCAGAAGCCGGGACTTTCGAGGTAGATTCAGAAGCCACGGAGCAGATACCCTCTGGTAATTTAACATAGCTATTGAAAATGGCCATTTATAGTGATTTTTCCATTGAAAATGGTGATTTTCCATAGTTATGTTAAATTACCAGAGGGTACTATGCAGAAAAGAAGGACACTTTTGTACGTGCCTTCAGGCGATTCCCCTGGAGTCAGCAGATGGTTGACGTACAAAAATTGACATATTTGAACTGCTCGCATCACATCACCCACCGCAATCAGAATTGAAAAAGGCAGTATCTCACTTATCTCGGCACGTGCTGGCTTGGAGTGGTAACATCTATAGACTGAAGAGACCATTGCGTGCAAAATCGCGTGAAATACAAACTTCTCATAGACTCTCCCAGCTGGAAATACAGTAAAGCAACACCACGTTTTGGAGTCACAAGCACTTCATGCTGTTTGAGGCATCCAGGATAGTTCCGGGCTCCTTCGTCTTGAACCGCCGTTCCATCGATTCAGATTTTTAGACTCAGAGATGAGGGTTTCTGAGTGCTCAGCCCATGGCTGCCCATGGTAGGGCCGTTTGGCGAGACTGAGCTTGCACGACTCATCATGACCTTGAAGGTTTGGCCTGCGGGGGAACCATGGGCTGAAGTAGAGAGCCCTCCGTCATTTTCAAAGGAAATGAATGGAGGGAATGTGGCAGGCGGTTCATCGCGAGCGATTCCCCAGTGGAAGATGGGAGCGCATGCCTGTGGGCTGTGGCATTGCCAGCGGGATGGGTGCTTGAGCAGGCTATCAGGCTATCATTACCTGAGGGATTCTTGCTTCAAATGAGCATTGTCATTGGACGTCTATACTTAAACTTAAATCAAGGGACAACATTTTGTATTTCACTTCAGACCTGAAGACAAAGCTAGCTATTCAAAGATGGGAATCCACAGCAGTCAAACACGCCCGCCCCCCGGGACGTGCTGAAGCTGTTTGACATTGTTTGACCACCAGCATGATTGCATTGCACACAGCTTGGAAAGATGACCATAGCACAGAGGCATACAGAGGCTAGAACCGCATGAACCTAGAGTCTGTGGTGGCGATGACGAAGAAGAAGACGACGACGACAATGATGGTGACGCCGCTGATGATGACGATGACGATGACGGCGAGGACAATGACGGCGAGGACGATGGCGAGGACGATGATGATGACGATGGTGATGATGATCCCTGATTTCTTGCAAGAAACATCCGCAATAAACCCTCTATTTTTGTCCTGCGAAGAAACATAGTTTTAGGGATTTTCCCACAACAACAGCCCAGTGAGATGACGATGAGTCGCATGATAGCCTGCGCTCCCGTGTTTTTTCTCCTCTGTGCAGCTGAGTCCAGTGTGATATCACCTGCTGTGGCTCAAGTTGCTGGGGTAGCATCTGCAGTGTTTCACTGCAGGCGCGGGTGCTTCAGATGCTGTGAGACTCAGAGATTGGGTGGTCATGTTTAGAATTGAAATGGGCATGGGTCAAATCCTATTATCACCATATGATATCATATGACTGTTTGAATAAACATCCATTAGCCAGCTATTGTAGGGCATTTACTGTAGGGTACCAGGGTTTTGACACATAGCCGATTCAACGATCACCTTTTTTTGGGGGGGTGGGGTAGGGCCAACATGAGAGAGGCGGTTCCTTCGGGACGATGTCTACATGGTCAAGGCACCTGGGGACCCTGAAACACATGGGATACTTTGAAGATCTACCATCAAAAGGAGAATTTAACATGATTTTAACATGATTTTAACATGATTTTAACATGATTTTAACATGATTTCAACCATCATGAAATGACGTGACATGATTGAAATCTTTCGGATCCCTTGCTCTAATTTTGACCCATTTTTGACCCATTTCCAGGGTAGTCTGAGATGTTCCATGCTTGAGATCCGGGAAGCTCAAGCAGCAACTGTTCAACATAGTCAGCACTTTGACCTGAACTTGGCAAGTTCGGATTTCAAATGAAGATGTATCACTTTGACCAGCTTGAAAGCTATGTTGGTTTCACAACCCTGGCTTTTCCAACCCGGATGAGCTGAGCTGATTTGAGGACGGGGACGCTGATCAACCAAAGTTCACCAATGCCCGAAATTGGTTTTCCTACCGCAAGTGTTTCACCTTGATTGAAACACCTCTCGAACCAGGTATTTTCCAGTTCCAACTTTTCCCCTCCAGGTAGCCTTAGAGAAGCACACATGGCAATGGAAAATCCCTGAAACTCCAACCGTTTCATACTTTTTCCATCTTTTTACTGGGAATAGCCGATTGAATAGCCATCGTTTGTAAAGTCCCTAGGGCCCAATCGGAGTTCCGAAATGGGCCGTTCCCAGGGAAGTTCGCACCGCGCCAGGATGTCTTCCGCACGTTTCAGCAAGGAAGATACTGAGATGTCCTCGGTGGGACCTGGGTCTGAGAGCCCGGTCGGACTCCGGGACCGTTGGAAAAATCCCAGGTTTTCGGCAAAGTTTCCTGCAAAGCTTGGGCAAGAATCCTTGTTTTTGTTTAAAATAAATATCTTATAGCATATCCATCTGTTTTTTTAATTAAATAAATATCTTATAGACTTCTTATAGCATATCCCAGATTCTGGGTTCAACACGGTTTAACCGTTTATATATGGATTTGTTTCTGGACTGACCAGGAGGAAAAAAAACTGCGTTGAATCAGCAGAGAGGCCTTGATCCCTAGGCTTTTTCGGCCCAATCGAGCGGGCCTTAGCCCATTTCTGTGACCGGAGTTCTAAGTCCGGATATTTTGTAAGGAACTCAAATAGCTTCATGATAGATATGATAAATGATGATTCTATTGAAGAACATGTAAAATAAGGGACCCTCAGGTCAAGTTCGAAGGTTTAGAGCCAGCTCAAACAGTTTCCAGACAAATTCGCACGGATGGGCACCACACCTAGGGTTCTAATCCTTCTCTCAATTCTACCTGAACTTTTTGAAACTCTTGACTCAGAGGTGAGACACACTTTCCCAGCAGCAAGCCTTGGCCGTGTGGCCTGATTGAGCCAGACTTGGTCCAAGTGAACGAATACATGAAACTTTAATGTTCCACGTTTTATGGAGGTAAACTTACGTATATACACTATGTGTTTCCCCTCACTAGGTTTTAACATGTTTTAACTTGTTTAGCCAATGTTCCATCAATATCATTCATGTCCCCATCATTCCGATCATTCCCCATCGATATTTGATTCTGATGGGAAATCCCATCGCAAAAGTGATGTCAATTTGCTCAGCAACCAATGCACATTTTTGATGGTTGAATCCCTGCTTGATGATACCCGAAGTTTGATTGGTCACAAACCCACCCTGGATACAAGTTGTCAACTACCATCTTCCTCCCTCCAAAATGATCAGTTGTCAACTTCCTTATCAGATTTATAAACCACAAATTCTCACCCATACCCTACTAATCACCATTTTGTCCATGGGAATCCATGATATTCATGTGAGGTCTTACGAAATTCCGACCACCATGGACGAGCACGCTGTGTCTATTGCCCCCAATGGCGAGCGTTTCATGGAGCCAATAGCGCGGGGGTGGAGTTGGTTTGGGGGGGCGGAAATGGTGGATGGGAGGAGCAAACTGTCGGTTTTGAACTTTGAACCATCCGAAAGTAGGGGTTTAGAGATGGTTAGAGGCAGAATCTTTGGTTTAACGGTTTGAGTATTGAAATCAAACCTGGGGAATTGACCAAGAAAAATCAATCAATGAAGAGATGGTGACAGGCTGGTGGGTCAACATTGCTTTGGCGCTTAAGGAGACACAAACTCCATGGAGAGTTTATCAGATCATCCGATTTTAGCGTGCAAATTCGACCCATTGGTTCCATCATCCCAGTGCCAGGGGATTTCCTTGTCATAACATTTCCTTGTCATAATCTCCCGGCCCCATGAAACATATACGCATACTTCTATTAGGGGTTTCATTTAGGGTTTACACAAGTTATCATAAGTTATAAAATATCCCGGCCCCATGAAACATATACGCATACTTCTATTAGGGGTTTCATTTAGGGTTTACACAAGTTATCATAAGTTATAAAATATCCCGGCCCCATGGAACATATACGCATACTTCTATTAGGGGTTTCATTTAGGGTTTACACAAGTTATCATAAGTTATAAAATCTCCCGGCCCCATGGAACATATACGCATACTTCTATTAGGGGTTTCATTTAGGGTTTACATAAGTTACAAAATCTCCCGCCCCATGGAACATATACGCATACTTCTATTAGGGGTTTCATTTAGGGTTTACATAAGTTATAAAATCTCCCGGCCCCATGGAACATATACGCATACTTCTATTAGGGGTTTCATTTAGGGTTTACATTATCATAAGTTATAAAATCTCCCGGCCCCATGGAACATATACGCATACTTCTATTAGGGGTTTCATTTAGGGTTTACACAAGTTATCATAAGTTATAAAATCTCCCGGCCCCATGGAACATATACGCATACTTCTATTAGGGGTTTTTCATTTAGGGTTTACACAAGTTATCATAAGTTATAAAATCTCCCGGCCCCATGAAACATATACGCATACTTCTATTAGGGGTTTCATTTAGGGTTTACACAAGTTATCATAAGTTATAAAATCTCCCGGCCCCATGGAACATATACGCATACTTCTATTAGGGGTTTCATTTAGGGTTTACATAAGTTATAAAATATCCCGGCCCCATGGAACATATACGCATACTTCTATTAGGGGTTTCATTTACGGTTTACATAAGTTATCATAAGTTATAAAATCTCCCGGCCCCATGGAACATATACGCATACTTCTATTAGGGGTTTCATTTAGGGTTTACATAAGTTACAAAATCTCCCCGCCCCATGGAACATATACGCATACTTCTATTAGGGGTTTCATTTAGGGTTTACATAAGTTATAAAATCTCCCGGCCCCATGGAACATATACGCATACTTCTATTAGGGGTTTCATTTAGGGTTTACATACGTTATAAAATCTCCCGGCCCCATGGAACATATACGCATACTTCTATTAGGGGTTTCATTTAGGGTTTACACAAGTTATCATAAGTTATAAAATCTCCCGGCCCCATGGAACATATACGCATACTTCTACGAGGGGTTTCATTTACGGTTTACATAAGTTATAAAATTCCTGGCCCCATGGAACATATACGCATACTTCTATTATCTTCTATTAGGGGTTTCATTTAGGGTTTACATAAGTTATAAAATTCCCCGGCCCCATGGAACATATACGCATACTTCTATTATCTTCTATTAGGGGTTTCATTTAGGGTTTACATAAGTTATAAAATCTCCTGGCCCCATGGAACATATACGCATGCTTCTATTATCTTCTATTAGGGGTTTCATTTAGGGTTTACATAAGTTATAAAATTCCCCGGCCCCATGGAACATATACGCATACTTCTATTATCTTCTATATATTAGGGGTTTCATTTAGGGTTTACATAAGTTATAAAATCTCCTGGCCCCATGGAACATGTACGCATACTTCTATTATCTTCTATTAGGGGTTTCATTTAGGGTTTACATAAGTTATAAAATTCCCCGGCCCCATGGAACATATACGCATACTTCTATTATCTTCTATTAGGGGTTTCATTTAGGGTTTACATAAGTTATAAAATCCGGACTCGCCGAACAAGTGGAAAAGATTGAAAACGTGGAAATGGCCGAAACGAGTGAAGTCCGCAGAGGGTTCACTTTTCTGACTGATTTTTCCAAAAATTCATCTTAGACAACGCTAACTCACAGATGTACCAGAGTCATAAAACACTGCGCCTGCGCAGAGAAATGAGCCTCCCACTGACGTTCATACAACCATTCCGGGACAACCCTCAGTCCTGCCCGTAAAACTACTAGGACCAGATAGTGCTGCAGCATGCTGCAGTTGTTGAGCTCTATTTGGTATTATATAATGTGATCCAATTATGAGCCCACTTGTAACTAGCACTTACCCGCAGATGTCTTTGCTTATGTTGGGGATCGCAGGAGAACCTTGAACCTGGAGTGGGTTTCTATGTGCTGGATGAACTCAGCAGTGAGAAGAAACAGGCGCGAAACGTGTACTGAATGGATTGAGGAGCTTTATGCAGAAGATCATGGTATGATCATGTTTCATCATGTTTCTAGGACAGTTGTTGCACGGCTGGAGGTGTTTTTTTTTGGGGCATTTGCAGCCATAGATGCCAACAAAATCCATTTTTTGTTGACGACCGACTTTCTTCAGTCATCAACATCCTGGTCAGCGAGGGCTTTTCTCGCTCTGCTAGCTAAACACCTGTGAGGGTATGTCCATGATTTTCCTACCATTCCTCCCATTATACAGTTTGAACATGTTTCAAATCACCCAGCACTGCACTCCAACAGGCCGAGAAACGCAAGTCCAGAGGGAGGGCCTTGTCAGCCGCGGCGGGGAAACTCATCATGGATCATCCATGGGATGTGTAAGCCCATGCTGCAATGGTGCAAGGTCAGAAGTCAGGACTCCAAAAGTGATATACATACAGATGGATCATGATATCATTATTATTATTAATAATATATGAGCAATCATAATATATACATCAAAATGCATACGAATACATACGTATACACATATCATATACATATAAATGATTATACACGGACTTCGCTTTCCGGCGCGTCCCTGAAGCCTCATTCCGGGTCCAGGCCAAAGAAAACCGAGCGCCAAGCACCTTGACCCCTCGCGCTGAGAAGAACATCCTGGAAACTTCGCCTCAACGAAGGGCTTGGGGCGATGGGGTGATTTTTCCGGGAAAACATGGACGTTTTCTGTGTTTTTTCTATGCTTTCTATGTTTTTCTATGGTTCTCGTATTTTTTTCTGTGGTTTTTCTATGATTTTCCTATGCTTTTCTACGTTTTTTTTTCCAATGTTTTTTGCTTCCTATGTTTTTCTCATCAAAAAACCATGCGGAACACCAGGGTTTTTCCGGTTAAAACATGTGGATTTCAGATCAACATTTCCACTTTCCATCGGACGGACCTGCTCAGGGTTCGGAGCGAAGTCCCTTTTTTCTAAAACACCAATCCAAAGAGATGAAGAAAGGAGAAAAGGTGGTGATTCTGATAGGTCTTTGGGTCTTTATCCGAAGGTTCCCTCAAGTGGTGTCACCTAACAAACATTTTTAAATGGAGTTGAAGCAACCATACTAGGATATTCAAAGTATGTCAAAGTCAACCCCCAAGAAAGATAGGACAGTTGGAAACCTGGAAAATATGGGGAGACATCATCTATACCATCCTGAAAAAAACAGCCAGTTCTGGGTCCAGTGATGCACAGCTGGAATTAGAAGCTGGATGATACCCATGTTTATCTGGCCTGTTTCAATGCATGTGTTTTTCAACCATGGAAGGACGACCCCATTTGACCAAGTATTATGATTTAGAACGCCCACGTATCTACGTAATTACACATAATTATATATATATATATACATACATAATTATATATATATGTATATATTGCGCATCCATATGTATATTTATTTATTTGTTTATGCAAATGAAAATAAATAGACAAATAAATAAATAGAAACATAAATATAAATATATATAAATAGATATATTATGCATATGCTTTTCTTTGAAGTAAGCACCAACTATAAATCTCTACCCCATGGCCATCGCCAGGAGCCTGCAGCGCCTGCGGAGTCGGAACATCTGCGGCGACGCCAGTGGGCCCAGCTGCATATATGGCATACCTATAATATATACCTATATCATTCTAATAATTATCTACATAGCATGGCTGAGCCTGGCTGGCAATATCATGAAATATCATGAATGATCATACTATAGGTTTTATATGATCTAACTATCTACATCTATATTTAGTATTATCATTAGCACTATAAACTATAATATCATATCATATAGCACTATCTACATCTAGTTGTCCAACTGTTTCCGCCACGTGGCCGCCACGTCCAAGGCTTGTTGGAGGAGGAAAAACGACGGGCCCAAGCGGAGGTCAAACGGGGCACGTGGGAGGACGCGTTGATCCATTGATCACAATCCACAAGGAAAGGTCAAACAGACTATGGAAGAATCATAGATAAACTGTGATTCGTGCCAGATTGGATGTTTTTTTTTCCCGAATGATGTGACTGTTGTAAATTGTCAGACCGGTTTTTACGGTGAAATTTCTTGATCACAGTTAAGGAAAGGGAAAAAAATCACCTACCAATATGGGATACAAGTCGGATTTGTAATTTAGGGTTCAACTTTGCGCTTCCACATGAATTTTCCGGATGCAGCCCCATAGGGACCATGAAAAAATTATGTCCAGATGTATCGCAGCAGGTTTCCAACACTGCTGGTGAAACTATCGACCTGTAGCCTTCAATTCCAGAAAACATCATAGACGATCAACTTGGGCATTCCCTCAGAAACTCCATGCAGAAAGAAGTTGCCCCGTGTCTTCCCCGCTGTCGTCCGCTGGGGCAAGCGTTGCCCTGTGACCAGCCATGGGAAAAACCTTCGAGAGCCTTTCAGAGCAACACATTGCGTGGCTGCTGGAGCAGAAGCTCTTCTTTGTGGCCAGTGCGGCCAATGGAGGGCACGTGAACGTCTCGCCCAAAGGATGGTGGTTGCCGCTGTTGTCGATGGCTGAAATGGATGGCTCGTTTCTTTCTAAATTAACGATTTGAGATCAATTCTGTCTCTAGCTGTAGGTCCAGGCATGTCCAGGCTATGATATCACTTTATCAATCTTTATCATACAATTTTCTTCAATTTGACCTATGATCCTTTTTTTTTGGATCTTATAACTTATCCAATATATCATATCACATCACATATATATATATATATATCATCCCATCAAAACGTCCATCTATTTGGATCCACTAATAGCCGTTGTGCCTCCCGTTGTGCCAGGCTATGTGGAGGGCACCTTTACGGTGCTGTCCCCCCGCTCCGTGGCCTATTTGGATTTCACCGGGAGTGGATCTGAGACCATTGCGCACAGCATGCAGCAGCTGGGCAGCGAAAACCAGGGGAGAAATGTGTGGAAAACCAGGGGAGATAACTGGGAGAATGAAGATTCATGAAGTGAGCTTAATGGCAAAAATACAAAGACTCTGGTGGGAACCACTAGGTTTCTCGAAGGGACCAAGCTTGTTGGGTTGGTTTTGAAGACTTTGAAACTTGACATGTTGTGACAACATTTGGGTGGCCACATTGGTCCCTCTCAAGTGAGCTCGGGAGCTATGCTTAAGAACTGCTTACTGGGGAGGATGGTCACCCAAGTGTGAAGTCATGATATGCATGCGCAACAATTATCAACAGTTCCAATGTTTGTTCCAAAAGGAATATAACTCCCCCTCCAGGCGTTGCTTCTGCGGATTTTGTGTCATTTTATGTCATTTTGTTGTAGCGTTTTGCCAGCGTCCCGCAAAGACTGGTATTAAGACTATTTTGAACACGTGGATTTTGCATGAAGAGGTTTGCCAGGTTGCCATGTTTTTTCTTCTGCTGCTTGGACAATGATTCCAACTAAAAAAGATGATTGGGGACATTCCTTCTGTTGATATGTCAGATGTTATGATCATTGTCCATGTTTTCTGGCATCGCCTTTTCATCCCTGCTTTAACTGATTTTATTGGTGCCTCAACCATGTCACTGCTCACTGGCAAACAAACCAGTTCTATGTTACTCGTACTATTTCGGAAGTGTTGTCTCCATCGTTGACGGTGCATCGCTATTAATCGCCGATATCACCCATTGTTACACATCGAAAGATTCCCAAAAGAACAGCCCAAACTTAGCAGTACTTCTCAAAACACATCGCCAATAAATGCCAATCATATAGGTATCATATAGGTATCACGTGACCCACCCAGAGGGCTCTGCCAGAATCACCCTATACTTTCACGGCAGGAATGGGCGCATCACGGTGATGTTCGTGGCCTTCAAAGGCGATCCAGTGATCCTTCGGCTCTATGGGACCTCCAAGTGCTTGCCGCGGCACCTGCTGGAAGAGAAGGAGAGCTAGAGCTTTCTCGAATGCCATGGAAACCAATGGAAACCATGACCCATGGGACCCATGAATGATGATGTACCATGATGATGTACCATGATGATGTACCAAAAATATCCCAAAATGATGAGTTTCCGTAGCTATTGGTGGTTTACTGAGTTTACTGGAGGCCATCGAGTTATATGGTGAGGTAATTAGTAGCTGACTTAGATTTGAGTAGATGACGACGACGACTTATAATCCAGTTGCAAACCAGTTACTGCGTCTAATCGGGTCTGAAATTTTAATGTGGTAGACCCCGACCCTACAAAATCTTTGTGTGGCTTGCATTTGTACTAAACTACGCCAAACAACAGCACTAACGATGGTTTGTAGATGTTTGCAATTATATATACATTATATTGCTGAGCTGTTGGGCCAATGCCGGATATATATATATATATGGATATATTGCTATAGTTGAATGGGTGAAGATGAACCAACTTGGAACTATACTGCATCACATTGCACTTTGCACAGATGTTGGATCAATTTTGGGCGTAAGAAACAATGAAGAATGTATGCAAACCCAAACATGTGATGTTGGAAAGAAACCGCGCACATACACAGTGCACCCATCCATGGTGTTGGGACATATGTGCCAAAACGATCCAAAACAGATGTGTTTTGTGGGAAAATATGCCAGATATGTTCATTTGGCGTGTTCAAAAGCGTCACAAGTGTACTCGTAATTGTTTGGTTTACACCGTTAGCCGAGAAAGACCGACCATAATTGATGACAGTGCCGCCAGATTCTGCTATGGACATTTCAATTCACATACTGTATAATGCGGGGATCGATATGGTAATAATATAAGTAGCATGCTTCTGAACATTTTCATTGGGTACACCCTCTGCAGATTCAAACGCGAAAAATATATAACAGGTAGCAGATGCTGCATGACTTGTATTGCCAAGTTTGCTCAGCAAAGAACAAACTACAACATGATGACATAGCTTTCACTAATGGGAGTGGAAGATTTTTCTGGACCCTGATGGAAATGATTTTGCCTGAAACGACCACTGGTTGAGAAGAGGCCAGCCCAAGATGGAGATTCCCTTATAGGACATATAGGGCAAGAGTCTGAAACCATCTGAAACCAATTTCTGGACGACTGGCTGACACGAATGGAGGGTCGCAGTTTTGAAGCCGAACCCTGGGAACCGCATGGGTTTTGTAGAAACATCAGATTTCATCCATCCACTGGCTGTATGCCATCCTTTCAACGCTCATTCCGCCAGGACGATGGTTTGCTCCAAAAATTTGGTGCAGAGTTTGTGAAGCACAACGCCTTCCGCGCTGTGATCGTGGTGGAGGTTCATCGCGTTCAGAGCTCCTGCGGCTTCTCCATCCCATTCTACGACTATTTGGGCGAGAGGAACGTCCTGAAGGATTACTTTGCTGAGAGAACAGCGCAGCAGGCGATGGGTTGGGACCCAGATCTGCATTTGGATTTGACGGTCATCAGCAGGTCCATTAAAAGGTGCCATTTGAGTCCATTTCCATCACCATTTCCATGATGGATAAGAGATGATCCCTGCATCCAGGCTGTCCCACAATCTCCCTGTGAGAGCTGCTAAGTTGTGAGGCTTATGACTGACCCATCCTTATCCTTTAGGAACCTCCGCAGATGTCATAAGCTTCCCAGGCCAACGAGTATCGCATCCTGAAGAACAGTTTCTCCATCGATCAGCTCCTTGGCGGGAAATTCCCAAGATTTCCCAAGCCATTTTTGCCGGGTAAGCGACATAAGCTACACATAGCTACGCCATGCTGCGAATGTGGGAATTCCCAGTACTGTTTGATTACAAGCGGGTACGGGGGTACGGAGGTCCTGATAGTGGAAGGGTCGGTTTGCAGTATTTCAGGACCCTCCGATTGACCTTCCCAGAAAGGGTCAGCCATTGGGTTCCCACTCCCAAGCCCAGGCTTCCATCCATTGGGCACCGGATTCTGAACAACAAAGCGCC
>CAMXCT020000113.1:1669000-1734000 GCA_947184155.2 Cladocopium goreaui | reverse complement strand
ACACCTGCCTATTTTTTCAATTTCAACATCATAAACGTACCATCTACATTGTTCCAGATTTTATATATCTAACACTAACACATATAGCATCATATAGCACACACACACATACTTTCACGACAGGGTGACAGCCTGACACGTATCCATAAAAAGATGGAACAGTATAGTTGTCCAGCATAGTGACACTATCAGCATAGGCGCTGCTCGAGCTCAGAAACAGGAGGGAGAAATTACATCTTGACCCATGTATTTCCAGCTCATTATGATGATTTATGTTTTTTATTCCAATTTCCTATTGCCATCAAAAACTTATCATGTTCCATTCATCCCATTTATCCCATCTATCCCATTTATCCCATTTATCCCATTTATCCCATCTATCCCATTTACCCCATTTATCCCATTTATCCCATCTATCCCATTTACCCCATTTATCCCATTTATCCCATTATCCCATTACGATTTCCGTTTTCATGTTTTTTCCCCTAAATATTATGGCCTGGTATCGCCTAGCCACCTCCAGGAATGGCTCTGGAGCGTCATCGCTTGTCGTTCTGCCCTATCCCCCGTGAGCCGGAGGGACCTGATGATGTTTGGCTTGGGCGGCGTCGTTGCACTGGGGTCCATGCTATGGATGGATGCGACCAGGCCCAAACGTCAATGATCAACGTAGCATGGATGTCCTTGTGGAGAACCACTGGTGGATTAGAACGGAGGGCTAGCAACCAATGAACAAACAACATTTTTTGGATAGCGAAATAACATGAAATAAATGCAACATGGAGATTGAAGATTATTTGAAATATCAAAGTGGCCTGAAAAAGGACATCATTGGTACTGATGGTGTGGCCCAGTGTGCTACCTGGAAAGGTAAACCTGGACCATGCAAAATTGAAACATTCCACGGCCGAAGGACCGTGGGTGGCCTTTTGTACAGACCTAGCCGAGAAAAAGGACGTCGCCAGAATGTAAATCATGGAGAGTTGTGTGATGAAGCTGGGTGTTTCACTGTCCCACTCCGTTGATATAAACGAAACACCCAGCTTCCACTGGAAGAATTTGGTATGCAAATCCGAGATTCACAGGTAAGAATCAAGATCTCAACACCAATTCACAAGGTGACATCAAGATGTATCAGTCTAATCTATTTTCTGTTTATCCATATTTATCCATCCATCTATTTACCTGTCTACCTATCTAATCTATATCATTCTATATCTATCTGTCTATGTACTGTAGATATTCAGCAACAACTTGTGTGTGGATAAAGGTTGCAAACCGAGTCGCCACTCTTTGCTCAGGCACGAGCCGCAGACTTGGTCGTAGCCAAGAAGGCGTCAACAGGATGCCCTGGTACCCCTGGGATAAGTACACGATAGACCCCAATAGATAGGGAATTCCAGATAGAAACACCAACTTAGTGGTGATGTAGTTGTTTGAACTACATAGCGGTTCACTTAAACTAGTTGCCCCTCTTGCTTTGATTTGCTTTGCTGGCTGCTAGGTCTAGGTGTCAGAAACACATCCGTGGACCGTCTGGCAAAAATTTGTTGCTAGTGAAAGCAACCAGTAGAGTGCGACTGCCAATGACAACTGAGTCGGAGCTCCAAAACTGTAGTCACCCCTGTTGGTTGTATATCCCCGGTGGTATACAGCACACCCAGTGAGATCACCCAACCTGCTGCCGTTGATCAGGCAGCAGCAAATGCGCATGCCTGGGTCCCTGGCAGTCCCTGGCGTTTGAGATACAGGAAGTACTGGGACGATCCCTGACTTTATTTGAACAGTGGTTGTGATTTACAATTCTGAAGTGGTTATGGTTTCAACCCGTTGAGAGATAGCAGTGCCAGTGGTGGTGGCAACCTGGCCACCCCTCAAGGCCCAACTGCAAAGTCACGAAAGGAAGATTGAACAGTTGCAGAAGGCACAGCTGCGGGGAGTCCGCAGGTTCTTGTTCGCATGTTTATATATCATTATAATTCATTACATATGTTTATTATATATATATATATACAATTATATATATATGTATGGATATGCATATTGTACAATGATTTATAGGATTTTATGCGCTGGTTGCTGGTTTGTGAAGCAAGGTATGTGCACACAAGTGTCCACTTTCAGTGCTTTAGTTGGGTCAGACAGACACTGTCGCAGGATGGGCGTGAACTTGAACAGTTATTCCCAAGTTATTGCCTGAGGTTCATTGGATTCGTTTTAAGGAAAAGATATGATGACTAGAAAAACGTGGTGTCATATTGTTTTCTTGAAATGTGGCGCTCTTGTTCTTCAGCCAAAGGTGGGTAAAACAAATATGTAAAAAAACCACGCACACACACACACACGCACACACACATGTATATATAATATATTATTTATATAGTTTATATATATATATATATATATATACGTCCTCCTGCTGTCCTCAAAGGTGGCTTGCCAGAAAATTCCCCGCGATTTAGTTGGATGATTTTTCCTGCGAACTGAAGCTTCATGGAGCTTCAGTTATGGCGATTTCCCTATATTTCCCATGTTTTTCCCATGTTTTTCCAATTGAAACCTCCATTTTTCACGGGGTTTTCCCCATGTTTGACACCTGGAGATCAGGGGAGCGTCCCCCACTTCCAAGGAGCTGGAGGACACCAGTGTGGCGCGAAAGGAGGCTGGTGGATGGGGACCAGGTGAGACTTCTATGAAGCTGGGGATAATTGGGGATAGATAGGTGTTTTTTAAATACGACTTATAGATACTGATAGACTCACTGATAGACTTTTTTTTGTGTGAAGCCCTTTTGTTTTCGGCCTTTCTTGGATGAGATGTTGGAGATGTTGAAGACCATTTTTCTCGGCAATATTTGCATCCAAACAGTGGAAGATCATGCACTTTCGACTGGATGTGAGGCATATGATCCCTGAACTTATGCCTTAAGCTGAGGCTCACAAACGTGCCTGCGATCTCGAAGCAGAACGAGGTCGAGTGAAGAAGGTGGGTCCGGTGGGTTTTCAGCGCACCGGAAGTGACATGGCTCTGAAAGCAATGGAAAATAGACACGTAATATACACGTAATTATGCTATACCTGCTATGCGATTTAGTCTCTTCTAGGAAATCATGCTGTCTATATGTGTCTACAATGAGGCAACATGCATATCGTCTGTCCAGAGACCCCCTTGCGCCTGGCTCAGACAGCCGAGTCGAGTGGCTCAACAGTGGCTCGACCGTCCACCGTCCACCGTCCAAGCCATGATGATGGCGGCCGGCCATGGCGGCCCAGGGGTGGAGTCAGATGGCCGTGGCGTGTATGTCGGAGGTCTTCCCAAGCATGCTGAGTGGCAAGAACTCAAGGATCACATGAAGCTGCCTGGCACACGGACGTTGGGGTTGTCCCAACCATGGGAGGATACAAGGGGGATTCCCAAACAATTCAATTTCGCACTCGAAATTTGATAAACAAATTTGAGGTATGTCGCCCATTTTTAAAACATACCAATAATATTCCAATAATTACCAATATGTCAATCATATTCCAATAATTGCCAATATATTATTCCAATATATTAAACATACCAATAATACTCCAATAATTACCAATATGTCAATAATATTCCAATAATTACCAATATATAGTCAACTTATGTCAACTTGGTGTTTGCTTAGCGTTTTTTTTGAGTCTGAGATTGGACACCCTGGACCGGAGGTGCCATTGTGCCATCCATCACCTAAAAATTCTTCGTTGAACCCTAGCCGTTTGGGGATCGTTTATGTCATTGGGCTGAACACTGTACACTTTCGTAGGCGTAGGTTTTCATGGTGTCAATATTTGTAGTCAGTATCTGTATACTGTTTATGTGCGTTTTTTTTGTGCAAGAGCCACGGCGACACTGGGACATCAATGGCAGGTAATTATATAATTTGACAGTTGAGCGCGGATTGTGCCCTATTCTACCCTGTTTTTGCATCCGAACCGGATCATAACCCAATATCACAAACCATACCAAAGAACTGTGTGCCAATAATTCCATGGCGTACTTATACATATTTGCCCTCATTCACATTCATTCACTCCATACATATCCATAAATGACTTGCTGAAACTATTCTGAAATGCTTATCACAGCCCGGTACTGTAGCTCACCATCTTCTGAAACACCAAGGGCCGCTGGTGAGATCGAGTATTGTGATGTCCTTTACAGCGACTGGGGTGAGCCCAAGGGTGTTGGCTTCTCGGCCTCGTGTTCCAAGTTGCCTCAGCGCAACATGAGATGACCCATAACCGACCCCTTCCCGAACGCTCCATATTTGGGCGGATGAATATCTATTCGACCATCTATTCTGCTGTTCACCAGGGTGGGTTTTGATCCATGTAATTTGGGTACCTGATACATGGATATTACATACTTGGAGGATCTTCCCACTTCCTAGTTACTAAGTTGGTTAGCAATCGTAGTTGTAACCCCCTTTATACATGGGATAGGCCCACTTGGTGGCCAGTGCCGGTGGCAGGCTATGTGCGCTATAAGACGGAGGCAGAAGCCCTAGGCGCCATTGCAGCACTCAACGAGTCCAGTATGGATGGACTGCCCCTGCGGATGGGGGATGGGGGTTGGGATATGGGGGTTGGGCGAGAGGTGGAGTTCCCTATTTCGGCCTCCAAAATCTTAGGGATACAAGAGATGCAAGAGTTACTGGGTTGGTTTGAACCATCTTAAACTGGATATTATTTTGGACAAGAATAGGCGTTAGAGCATCGATCCAGACTATATTTACTCTTTCACCTACTGGCAGCTCATGTGCAAATAGAAATTGCATTGTAAAAATCATGTGAATGTGACATAATTTGACTATATCTTACTATGCTTCATGAACATACTTCACGCATCTTCACGCTGGATCTCCGTATCGGCCTCGGGCCCTGTGCCACACCCCCAGGACGGACCCTGAAAGTGGCGCCATGGACCGGCAAACCACCCAACACCAACGGCCAGGGGAAGATGATGCGTCTTGTCATGGCGATTGATTTACTTGTTGATTACTGATTACTGATTATGATTTTATGATGATTATTACTACTACATATTATTATATAATATTATGTAATATTATATAGGATCGTTTTTATTGACATCATGATGCCATTGGCTGTCAGACACCCGAACCTTTGACTAGTGTGTGATTTGGTTTCTTCGATCAAAATCCATTTGTATCGGGTATCGACATATAATAACTGGCTATCAGATGCATTTTCCTGTCATACTGAATCATGTCCCAGCATAACATTTCATGCCATGCATCCAATGGGTATCTACCACTTTCCATCCCCATTCACCATTCAGTCATCTTAATTTTCAAGATCCAGACCGACAAATATATAATCAAGACATACCTGACCCATTGCATGATACAATGATACACGATATATGATTTGGATGATATGATTTGATATCAACAAAATTAGGGCAGAGAGGTCCGGAAAATTCGCGGGGAGTGGCGTCCAGGTACCAGATGTGGGCTGCTTGTCCAGCACGGCGTGGCCTTGGGGGGTCTTTATGGCCCTTTATTATCCTTTGATGGTCAATAGTCGTAGTATCCCAAATCTTTTTTTTGGGGCGTTTGTCTGAAAATAGGGTACCCGGCCCCAAACTCCCAAGTTTATGATCATTTTGCCCTTTCAATAGCTGTTTTCGGAGTAGACCCCGTTTCCAGACACAGCCATGTAGGTAATCGGATTGGTAATAACAGTGATGACCGGCATTCAACTGAAAGTGAGGGATGACTTCAACCCCTCCCATTTCAGTAAAGTGGGGATGGTTTATTGTCGGGTTGGCAAAGTAATAATTGAGTTAGATCAATATGTAATTGGTAATATAGCATGGATACATATTACCGATTGGCGGCTTAGTTTAGTTACACAACACACACACACGTGGTAGCATCAGGCACGGTTTATTGCTGCATTTGGTTTGCCACGCCACCTATGATGCATTTGCACCCAGCTCGGATGGCACCAACTGGGTCACAGAATATATCACAAGCTGACGAAGAAACATCCGTGGGCTATGAAGTTTCCTTCATTCTTGACCCCGTTCTGTTTCAAGACCACTCAACCTGCCATATTGCCATACCCGATTGTTGTTCTGGTTTGTTGTGCTTATTACACTAAGTTGGACGTTTTTGATGCTACCCTTTGGCAATCAAACATAGCAACGGAGAATCCACCATTTGTTTATGGAGGATTTTCCCATTTTAATGCCCGTTCAGTTCGGTTTCCCAGCCAGCCATGCTTGATTACCGGAGGGTAAGTTGAACTAAGCAGTGGCAGTGATTCAATTGATACAACCCAATTCTTAAGACATGTATAATATATATATATATATTATAATTAAATTATATAGATTCTATGCTAAGCCACCCAGTGTAAGCCCTTCAAACCCCCCATCACCAGGCCATTCCAAGACCCAAAATTTTTATCTACTGCCGAGGCCTGGTATGGCGGGGGCAAGAAGAGACCGCGCAACATGGACCCTGAGAAGACGAAGTTGGTGGACCGGGTGAAGCCGCTCGGTGGCAACGTCCAGTGATGGGTGATGTCAATGGTTTCTTTGTTGGGTAAAGGATAGGTAAAATATGGTAAAATAGGGGGTACACCGGGTACACCTTCTTGTAAACTAACATAGCTATGGAAATGAGTGGCTTTCCCTAAATGATTTGTCCGTAGCTAGGATGAATATGGATAAATATGGATGCAAATGGATAAATATGGATAGATGACTAGAGGGTATATACTTCCACATATATCCCGAGACATGGGTCTGTTGACCTTGTGGGTCGGCCTTAACTCAGGACGGAAGGATGACATAATTGTACATCTATGTCTATGAGTGTCTACCATGTACTGATATGTACTGTACATAAACTGCATAATAAATAAATATAAGTAGATAAATAGATTAAGTAAATCACTGAATGAACATAATATATATATATATATATGTATATATATATATATGTATATATATATATCTATATCTATATCTATATATATCTATATCTATATCTATATCTATATATATATATGAGCAACCGTAAAAACCCCGGCAATACTAAATATGTATTCGACGGACATTGGTTTATGGAAAGTGATGGAAATTGTTAAAAACACAAGGTAAGCGATGGGACCTTCCCAAATTAGCGATACCCCTTTTCAAGGTTATGTCATCATATTTCTCTAATATCCATATTAGCGATACCCAAATATCACATATTATTCATAGTTCATCACATATATATACGTATATATAAATGCAGCAGTTTCCTGCAAGCGATACCCCCCAAGTTTACCATATATCATTATTGTACAAACGTGTGGTAAGCGATGGGACCTTCCCAAATTTGTGAATGTCCTTTCCGTGAACCTAGGGTTTTCACAATCGCTCATATATGTGTGTGTGTACGTATTGTATTATACATATATTGTGTATTCTATCATATATATATATGTATATACTGTTTTATATATGATATATTGCACCTACTATATCTTTGTTCACATCATATTCGCTATTTTCAAATGGTCCATGGTCACTAGGTCGTCACTAGCTCGGCGGCCAGGACATACCAGAGGGGCAGCCCAGAACAGAAGGAGACTTGGTACAGCTTCTGCGGAGAGGAGCCTCGGCAACCCATTTTGTAGACTCAGGTCCGGCATTTCGTAGAGAAAAATACCGGGGCCACTACTAAATGTACTAAATGGGTGGCTCCAACCCCACCCCCCTACTGTAATTGGCCGGGGGCTTGATATCCCATGGCAGTCACTGATGCACAAAACCAAAAGGTAAGTTGTTGATCCACCAAATCATAGGCATAGGCTAGTTTGGGGGTTCTAATACCTTTTAGAAAAATGGAGATTGATCAAGATTGTTTTCCCATTGAAATCTTCGAGTTGGAAGCCCCCAAGTGTCGGGATGGAAGGTCTCACCGAGTGGATAAACCTTGGTGAAGACTTTGATCATTTGCCATGAAAATGTGAGAATTATAGTTACCCAGCAAAACATGCAATGTATTACAATTATTACACAATATCGTAAGACATGCATTAGATTCGCAATGTCTTACGTATTTGGATTGCGTGTTTCAATGTTTCTGTGTCACCCTTTTGGCACCCGAATGGCAACATGAGCCACACCTATAATGATAGGATTTAATAGGATATATAGTTAACGTTGGGAAAAGATTCGAAGACATCTTGCAGAAACATTGTTTCGGATTGTTTGGGTGATCCAATCGGGGTGGTTGGAGGGAGCCGAAGGCACGATGGAAGCTGCTTCGGAAATTGGAGCAGATCTGTTCGAAAAGAGCGCTAGGCTTTGAGAAAACACACTTCTCTAAACTGGGCCTAAAGTAAAATTGCAACCGGATAGATGCCAATGGTCAATAGATGCCAATATTGGGGAAGTTTTTTTTTACAGCACCTTTCCCGCATGCGGTGCTGATGGAACTCAGGTGAAAGACCCAGCACGCCATGAAGTTTCGAAACTACAGGAGTTTTGCACCACTTATGGCATTCCATAGGGCGCTGTCAACGGTCGGTGTGGCTGGAATAAAATATCAGCACCCTCCTGAAAGCCCAGTTGAGCGGGTCTCCTCAATGTATGAAAAACCATCCATGATACTTGCATGCAAATCAGCTTTTATACAATTACACGGTTTTTTGAAGATAATTTTCATGGCAAGATTCGGCAAGATGTAGCTTGAACAACTTCAAGCTTGAACAACTTCAAAGGTGACACTGGCCGGTCGTATATCAGAAACCCGGAGGTCGTCCTGCGTAGCAACGATTCGCGCAGGGTGCGCCCCCGTGGCAGGTTTTGATCAGTAATAGACTGTAAACAGGTGCTCCAGCCGCGCTGAAAAAGGCTGCAGCATCGAGAATGATGGCCCGTACCAGGTATACCATGCTACGACAACTTGCAACTGTGGGTCACGACCCCGCAAGTATCGTACATGATAGGGGCCCATCATTGCAAACTCACATCTAGTGAGTTCAAGCAAGATGTCGAAATGTGGAGCTGCATAAGCATGGTCTTGAAGACAGAAACACTAGAAACAAAGACAGAGGATCAATAGGACCTTGTGAATTTGTTACCTTGAATTGGTCAAGAGACCTCCTGTCGGGGTAAAAAGCTGATTGGTGGAATCTTGTCTACTTTCCGTTATGTTCCATTGTACCTGTTATGATTCCTAAATCTCTTATAATATATATATATATTATATACATGTTTTCTGGATGGGGCCATTTTTTTCGGCTGGTTCCGCTCTGCTGTCAGGCCCTTTACGAGAAGGAGCAGCAGAGTGCAGCCCTACAGAAGAGCCTGGTGTTGGCCAAGGTCCGGGAAGTTCTGGGAAGAGCTGCACCCGATTGGGAGATGGGCCGCGTTCTGCCGGCAAGACCACGCTAATATTCCTTGGAATTTCTTTTGAAAAATTGAACGGGACCAAGCTCAAAACATATCAAAATAGCATGAGCCATTTGAAACCAAATCAAAAATCTGCTCCGCGCTGGCATTCCGCATGCAACAATGCCCCAAATCTCAGCAAAACTTGTTCGCGCAAGCTCCCGCAAGCTTGCACAAGCTCATTTCGAAAGCTCCGTTGTGGTCGTGCAATGGTGGCGCAAGCAGGAATAATTCTCAAGGTTTTTCTGAATCAGGGAAAGGTCCCCTAAATCCATTTTTCAATCATCATTATTGATATGATTGATAAGACCCAGATAGGTCAAGCATTGGTCTTTCCAACAAAAGCACGGAATGTCACAAAAGTAATCAACATGATACCTGCATGTTGCAGAACCATCAGTGACGATTTCTGACATAACCAGCGCGACTGCCAAGAATGGTGTTTGAGCAAGGAGGGGTCAAAAACCCACGCCCATTGACATGTCAAGCCACAATGAGCAGGAATACTCGGAACGCGGCGAATAGCACCACGGAAAGTTTGTTCCTTAAACATGGCAGTCCCAAGCATCTTGATTACACTTACAGATGTCGGAAACCAATGGATGGTCCCGCTCCTGCTGCGCCCACCAGATGGATGTCAGTAGATTCTGATAATTACTCCTCATTTTGTTGACTCAAGAGACTCATGACTAAAGGTATCATAGATGCAGAATCTCTTGAATAAGTGGAACTCATGAAGCTGGGTCCCATTTGAACTTGTCATCGAACCTTTGGTAGAAGTCTATGCGCTACTTTCCAAACATGCCTAGTAGTTGCTTGCCGTCCATCCCTTTTGGCTCTTCACAATCAGTCTATATCAGATATCTTCCCCATCCCCATCCCCCCTTTGAAGGATGTCAAAGTCTCCCAACTCATCCCCATCAGGGAGCCAGGACACAGTCACGAATGCAACAGCACGAGACATGCATCCAGATCCTAACTTGCTGCCTCGCTAAAATGGACGATGGAATATCTTGGCTGAAAAATGTCAAAACACCAGCAGATTCCCAAGGGTTATACCTCGACCCTGCATGGGCGGGCGCTGGCTTTTGCTGCCGGTTTGCATTGCCTTCTCTTGCTATATCAGGCTTGCGGCAGCTTGGGCCCCCGAAAGCTCGGAAGAGAGTCAGCTTGGTGGATTTGTTGATGTTTTTTTGGTGCCCCAATGTTTAGCACATTTGAATGCTCCCTGATCATTTTTACCTGGCACTGAATCTCAATTTCCATAGCCACCAGAATCAGAGGGAACATCTCATTTTTTGAACAGCTCACCTATTTAGATGGCTCTGATTTTCTCCTCTCAAACCAACAGAATTGAATTTTTACTAATAGCAGTAGTAGCATTTAATGTTGGTGGTGTGAAGTGTTGTTTTCCACCTTACCTAGGATGATGATCAAAATTGACGAACCCATGGCACCATGGCAAGGTGGCTGCCAGCCTTCAGTAGCTTGGCTCTCATTCTTGGTAGCATTTTAGGTGTTTGTTGGGCACAGTGAATCCAACTGGTTTTTTTGCACACGTCACTCTTCTTACTACGTAGTTATATAAGTCCCTAGAAATTGCTGGGTAAATCACACCATTCCTGTCAATGAGAAACTTAGGGTGAGTCAGTCCTCCTGTTTCTTGGTTGAGTTGATTAGTTAACTGGTTAGTTATGTAAATACATAAGTCCCTATGTGTATCGCTTTTATTGGTTGAGACCACATTTATTTAGTAATGTGGGGATCCGCAATAATGATAAATCATCTGCAATTATCAGCCAAGAAATGGGAGTATCGTGTAAATCATCTCAAGACATCTTAAGTAAGGGCATGCCACATTAATAAGCTCGAACCCAGAGATTGGCTACTAGAGTCGTACTCCCCAATAAAACAAGCTACTGTGGGGGGGGTGATGATTTTCTTTCTTCTTCTATTGGGATGAAACTAGGCTATATTCTCCAGAAAGATACTAGCAGCTAGCAAGCTTTATGATTTATGATTATAGATTCATTATGATTCATTAACATATCTTCAAGTGATTGTACCATATTGTACCCCGTACCTTTCAATGGTTTTTCGTTTGTTTTCCCAGGTTATGTTCATCCATTAGTGCTTAACCCTCCAGCTTGGATGATCCCCACCGAGTTGCAGCCAGAAAACGGCTGTTTCAGCAGCGCCTTGGCCCCAGACGAGCTGCGGCCGAGGAGAGCGAGCTGGTCCCGAGCTGTGGGTCCCCCAAGATAGCTAAGTTGGTTTCGACACTGTTTAATTACAGGTAACTACAATAACTAGGGTTTATGGTAGTTATATGTAGTTATATCATGTTATATCTATAGTTAGATGGGGTTTAAACGGCAACTTATAACTAGGGGGGCCCCACAGTCGGTAGAAACTATGGTAATCCAACATCATCCAACATCATCCAACATCATCCAACATCATCCAACATCATCCAACATCATCCAACTATACAAATATGGTCAGCCCAAAAAGGGTAGAACCGGTGTAATCACTAGGATTTACTTAGGATTTTACCAACTTCTATCTTTTTGGGAGTTACTACACGCACACACACACACACATATATATACATATTTATTTATAATTATATATTAACCTTATATGCAATCATATTTACATAGATGGGGATGTGTCAAAACAAATGTCATCATATTTGAAGGGGATTTACATACATAAATCCAATCTAATTTGGTTGGCCCATAGCCATATAGAATGATGTACATCTATACTTTATACATGCACAGATAGCTGTATATGTACCTTTACCTTTCAGTTTGTCTTGCGGCATGCTCGTATATTTTTAGATATAAATAGTATGCGTGTTCTCAAACTATTACATGCGCATGCACTCGCATGTATGCGTAAGTGAGCGTGTATGTATACGTGGTGTCTTTGTATTTGCGGTTTGTTTATCTTCAAAGCAACAGCCATCCACCATCAATACTTCAGATGAACAGACCTATGATCATACCATGCCCACATGCGTGCAAGTAGGTGGACAAAGTCTCGCGATATCTCCAGATCAAAATGCAAAGCTAGAAACATTGCTTACATTTGACATCGTCTTCCTGTTCAGCTTGGGATGTCCCGCATGGGTTCAAGAGTTGGGAAGCACAACGTCAACTTTCTTTATGTCCTATGACCGAAAGTGTCCCAAAGAGATCCAGTAAGGAAGCCATGTGAAACCGATGGAAGGTAGTATACGGAATATTACGGAATTCTATGTTCATGGCTTCAGCGAGGTGCTGACCAAACTCAGCGCCCCAATCATCTTACCTGGCACGCGAGAATTGCCCAAATTCAGTTTGGGGACTCCCCAGCCATGTTTGGTTACTTGAGGATGTTTTATCTTGTGTAAATACAGTAATTAGATACCTAAAAATAGAACATCACCCATTTTTTTTGGATGATTGTTTTTATAAAGACCTCCATAAAATGTGTGGACATTTTCCAGCTTGCCATGTGTGATGACTAGAAGGCCACTATGATTCACTATTATTAACCACCATTAACCACCATTAACCACCATGACCATGACGGTACATCCCAGCCTGGGGAGGACAATCTCCTGGGACTCGATGAGGCCACCGTGTCCTTGCACAAGTGCCTTGGCATCGGGACCTTACCGGGACCTGGCTAGGAATATGGCCATAGAAATAGTGGATTTACCCATGAAAAGTGGTGATTTTCCTGGTAAACTAACATAGATATAGAAGCCATGGCCCATAGAAATAGTTGATTTACCTATCAAAAGTGGTGATTTTCCATAGTTATATTAGTTTACCAGAGGGTATCTATTGTGTGTTGTGCCATCTTATGCTTCCAGTACATTGCAATTTTTGAGAAAATGTGGTAAACCCAAGATCTTAACCATCCACAAAATCACCACTTAAATGGGGTTGACACGGTTGAAACTATCCCCAAGTGGTATATAGTTGTCTATTATTGGCTTTCCCACAGCTATATCTGGTTGGTAGTTTGGAACATGATTATTTTCCCATATATTGGGAATCATCATCCCAACTGAATGACAACTTTTTCAAGATGGTTGAAACCATTGAAACCACCAACCAGAATATGATCTATCATTAACTGTAGTAAGTACACTACCCTCTGGTAATTTAACATAGCTATTGAAAATTGCCATTTATAGTGGATTTACCCAATGAAAATGGTGATTTTCCATAGTTATGTTAGTTTACCAGAGGGTAGTCCAGGTGTTGGACTGGCAGATGTCTTTCTTAAACCCGGTGGTTACCCGGGGCCCGGCCTGGGCTCGGTTTTGAGGAAGTACCATGAAGCCACGATTACATACACAGCCAGGCCCTCAAGGGGGGTTTCCATAAATGGGGCCCCAAAATGGATGTTTTATAAGGGAAAATCAGGGAAAATCCTATTAAAATATGGATGATTTAGTGGTGCATCCAATTATTATGGAACCCCCCAAATCAACATTTTGGATCAGAAAGAATGCTTCAGATTTCCGGGAATTGTCATGTTACTATTCTGAATAGTATCAACTGGAAAAAATCTGGCTATATTTAGCTTTCAAGATGAGTTGTGAACTGATGGCTGTTAGTATAAATCCACCGGTGATATGACGGGGATGCGGCCGACAAGATCGAGATTTCTTCAGATCACAGGGTTTGACGGGGATATATGCAGTCTCACTAATGAAGTGGCGGGTCGTGCCCTTTGAATCTCCAGTCGCTATTTAAGCCACTATTTTGGAGGATATCCCAGCTGAAAAACAGGGTTGCTTCTAGTCCAGAACACAATCATTAACAACAGTTCTCTCCGGTTTCCGACCTTGTGTCAAAGTTACTTCTCAGATCTTTCTAGTGGTGGATTTAAGCTTCGTGTGCCCTTGCCATAGAAAGGACCTAGGCAGCTTTGCTGCAATGACATTCAATGACGATTGCAAATCAATCAACATCTCATAGATGACAATCATGCAATGTTCCCATGCACTGTTTCTGTGTTGTCCAGTTCTATTTGGTATTCTGAATATATTGTAGTAGTACACGCACTTCTGTCCCAGATTGTGATGTTAAAAGCCTTGAGCTGGGGATCAACAGGCCACCAAGTAGTCAATTTATGCATGAAAGATTTTGGACATGCTGCTTTGAGGCCATGAATATCGACTGGGCTCAGCACAAGGTTCCACCGTCCGTCCTGCCTGGGAGCTAACGTAGGCGATGACAGGTGATGCAGGCGATAATCATAGATCATCACGTTTGTTATCTTGGGGGCGTCTTGGAACATCTTGTCCAAAGACACATTCAGATATGATGGAGGCATATGGAGACTTTATGTGCAAAACATGGTACACTCTAGGATTTTAGTGTAGCTATGACGTCGCCCATTTATAGACCATTTACCCTCCAGAAATCAAATGAGGCATTGGAAAATCCACCATGAATTTCCCATTAAAGGCATCCATGCATAGAGGATTTCCGATTGCCAGGTTACCCCAGGGTACCCATTATTGGTGATTTATGGTGATTTTCCATAGCTATGCAACAGACCTGATGTGCCACCAGGGGTATGAGAACGATGGTGGCCTCAATCCCGAAGAGCAGCTGGCAGTGGTGTGGGCCCAATGGGCGGACATGGCAGGGACCAAAAAGATTGGGTTTCCACAAATCCAATGAATGAAAAACACAATTATAATGATGGATGCTGGATGATGGCCCAAATTTTGAATAAGACTGCGCTAAATCAAAGTGGTTTCTGGTACCGAAAATAGGCAGTGAATTTACTGAGTGATAATGAATATATACCATAGACGAAGATACGAGAGAATCAATTAATATATATTTATTCGAACATGGATGAGGATGACTGGTCAATCTTGGGTGGTTTCGGAGATGCCCAGTCTTCATGGGTTTGTTCACCAAACAAATCCAGGCTGGACTCGGTATGCCGCCCTTAGCCCCTGTGGTTGTCAGCTGGGTGATAGGTGGATCGATAGGTTTTTTTCTGATAGGCCCCCTCGTTCTCAGGAAAATCTCACTTTTGTACTTTTGTCCTGCAAGTCCCCCTTTCAGCGCATATAATATATATATATATATATATGTAGGTATATATGCATGTATCTCCCATTCGTGTTTAAAAAATGACACGTGAATATGACATTTTCTGTCTAAATCGCAGTTGCCAGGTAAGTCTATATATGTTTGTTGGCAATCCGTATTTTTAGGGTTGAAGACATGGAACCGAAGATCCCCTGGGGATCACAGGCAGCAGCTGCTCGCTCGCGGCTCTTTCGGTGGCCTGCACTGGACCCAGAAGATCTACATGTCGGGTCACCTGGGCGACCGGTTGCGAGGAGATTTGGGGGATGCACCACAGACACCACGCAATACAAGAATGTATTAGTGTACAAACACATAGATAGGTAGGGTAGGGTAGGTAAGGTAGATAGATAGATAGATAGATTAGATTAGATTTAGATTAGATTAGATTAGATAGATAGATAGATCCCAAATTATCGTAAACTGGGGAATTGGTGGGCCTTTACTTCCAGGATCTTCCAGGTCATGCCAGGTTTTTCCTGTTCTTTTTCTGATTGAAATGATACAAGTCCACAAATGGCTGAGGAGGTCCGATTTGGTCCTGATCGTCATCGCTTTTGTGACAAGCTCAGCCGTGTCGTTGGACAGAACGAGTTGTTTCTTTTTTCTCCTGGCTATCAAGAGATGGTTTTGAAGTGAGTACAGTGTATGCTGGGTGGGGGCTGTGATTTGCCACAAATCACAGTGATGCAGGCTTGCAAACCACTTCATCCATATACTGAAAATCGATGTCAAATATCGGATCCTGTGTAAAGTGAAAAGCGAGCTTTTGATTTGTGCACTGAGAGGTGGGTATGGGATTTGTTTGTAGAATATCAGGTCATGTCCTCCATGCATGCCATCAAGAGGCGGGTGTATATCTATCTAAATCTATCTGAATCTGTCTAAATCCGTATTTATCTATATAAATCTATCTCAGTCTTTCTACATCTATCTAAATTTATCTAAATCTATCTTATCTTTATCTTTATCTTTAACTCTATCTCTTTGTCTTGTTCTTTATCCAATCTAATCTTTAAATATACATATAGATAGCACATATTCCCTCAAGTACCTTCGCAGAAATCATCTCAGGTCCCTCAGCTGATTCCCCTGAAGCCCTGGGAGATCCTGGTGAAAACGCCTGGGAACCAAGGAAGGAGTCGGCAAGAAACCACCAACAGAAATGGGGGCTAGTGGCAGGAGATTCCACCAAGAGTGGAATGTTCACCCGCTAAGAGGATCTAAGAGGTAGAAACACATCAAAAAAAACTGCAGGTTTCTACTGGGATTGGTGCAGACAGCAGTGACATTCTTTGTCAACAGCCAATCAATGGAAATGATTTCGAGATTCTCGCGCAAGCTTAAAACCTGTGCCAGAGGCTGCCTACCAAATCAGTGATCCCGAGATTGCGGAATAAGACTTTGGGTTGCAACACGGTGCATTTGGTTGACTGGAACCCAGTCATCTCAACCATTTCCAGGTGGGTTTAGCAAAAGACGCTCTTCAGGTCTTTGTCATCAGCCAGATGCGGCGCCCCAGCCGCTTGCGGCATGCGTTGCATGTGGGGCCCCAAGTGGTTCCAGGCCCAGGCTGCTGTTCCAGCCTAATAAAACAGATCGACCATGTCCCTGTGAGTGCCAATTAACTCAGGGACTTCCCCAAAATGGAGGAAATTCAAAGGTTGCATACTCAAGACGGCTCAAGGTATGGATTTGTCCATGCCAAAAACAGGGAATCCCCATATCCAGCGATTCAAACCCGCGCTTTCCCATGTTTCACATACTGTAGTTGTCATGTAGTTGTCATTTTAGGGTAGGGCATTGGTATGCCCCATTTCCCCATTTGTGAAGAAACCCATATCCAAAAAAAAACTGACATAGCTTCCCTCAGGGCCTCAAGGCATGGGCAAACGTTTTGGTTGTGTGGTTGGGCCTGTCTATATGATCTTCATTGTCTATGCGGCGAATCGTCAAGAGCAACTTGTCAGTCTTTGACAGCGAGTTCAACCTGCCCATTGGAGCCGTCGATTCTGCCCATCAACCTGTGAGCTTGACATTCAAGGAATCACTTCAACCAAGGTTGTGAAATGTTTTGAACACATGATCTTTCCCACATTCTTTCAAGTATCTTTTTTTTTAACCGTTTTAGTCTCATGCAGCATGCATATTTTTTTGGAGGATCAACTTAAGCATCGATTTTACGACATTTTATGACATTGGCCAAGGAATCTGCAGTAATTGAACTTATGAATGAGTTCAATAGGGTTGTTCCTCAATAAAATTGTTTTTGCTAGATGAACTGATTAAGTTTTGCCTACATTGGACGTTAGCCTTCAAGAATTTTAGGGTCGTTTCTAATATAAGCTCTATATTATGTGGAACAAGCTCCAGGAGCCTTCAAGACACATGATGGAGCTACACACACACACACACATATATATATATATATATTATACATATTATACATTGTGCATATATATTATATGTATACAGTATACACCTATTTACTCTATTGTATCTCTATCTGCATATTATACCTACGGATCGTCATATGTACATACATTTCAGTCACAGGAGCAGTATTTTACTGAGGTTTCAGGGGAAAAAAATCACAACTGTGAGCGGCAGACCCGAACACAATTCAAGAAATGTATGTTTATGCAATTAAAGGTAGTTGATGGAAAGAAACAACATGAACGAGAACATCTTCGAGCAAATGATTGAAGCACAGCATCCATTCCCAACATCTACAAGATGGAAACTCGACGGAACTTACGACAGCGAAACTCAAGCCCACTCTCGCTCGATTCAACATCCTGAAGCCTCAATTTTATCCCAAAAGCTATTTCAAACATCCAAGACTATAAGGATATCGATTGTAGCACAATGGAGCAGATGGTTTTAGATTATATACTGAATCTGAAAAGGTTGAAATACTAAAAGTAAATCAACAACAAGTCAATAAACTGAAATTCGGAGAAATTAAACAAGCTTTCGACTACAAAAGATATAACTGCACGAAAAAAGAGGTACTGGGAACAAAGCGCCCACAGGAACACAGCAACCAACGGCAATCCTCAACAACATGCATAGCTTTTGGCAGCTATGTCATCCGCAACAAGGTGGAACCAAGGCACTATGACAGGATTTTTAGTGCCAACATGTCAAGCTATATAATTGTAACAATATATTCACTTCACGACTCTATCATTGATTTTTACCAGCAGCAGTGGAGTTCAAGGTTTCGTTTGTTTTTTTTTCGATATTAGCATTATTAGCGGAGAGGGAATAATTGATGGAATGAAGATTATACCAGAAGTCTTCACTCCTATCAGAGGAAGAAGGCCAACAAGATATAAAAAGGACAATTGAGGAGTAGAACATGCAATGAAAGTGGTTAACCAGTCGTATGCTTGCAGACAATCAAGTGGAAGTGTTGGAAGCGAAAGCAAGCGGACTAGACTAGTGACTAGTCATCACACAAAATTCAGCTATGACAACTTTAATTCTACTTATGGTTGAACATTTCATTCCAGTCCCCAAATTCAGACAATAACGCCGTCTTTCAAGCAATCTACAATAAAGATACATGTCTAGTGCGGTAAAGCTTTGAGAAAGGCCATCCAAACAGACTAAGACTCACTCCGTGCGTAAATTTCAAAGATGAACCGAAGCGAAGTGATGTAGAGTTGCTTATGTCAAAAGACACTTTTGAACAAAACAACAAAGAAAACATAGCAATCTATTACATTGACCCAAGTGATGAGAAACAATCAATTTTATCATGCAGACAGGCCATGACAGGCCCAGGTTCAAAGAGCAGTTTATCCAATCATTTTGCTGCACTTCTGCCGAGGAGTTGTACCGCGAAGGCATCAGCGCAAAGATCGCAGGGTGCCTCAGACCATTGGTAAGCCGGGAAAGGGGGGAAAAAGGTTCAGCAACGGGCTTCAAATTCTGGATTGTTTTTTTGGCCGGGTTTAGGGAGGACCAAAATACGGGCTTGTTTGAACATGGTAGTCAACCATCAAATTTTGGGATATCATGGGAAACCCTATTTCAGACAAACCCATATTGAGCGGAATGTACTGTTGTTTTGGTGACATGGACGTAGATCTGTCCCTCAGCCATCAGGTTGATGCAGTGGATGGCGACGGTTTTCGCAGCCAGGATGAGATGGAAACGCCAAGTGCTTAGAGAAGCCCCAGGTCGTCAAGGGGTCCACCAATCCATCCAACAAATCCAGTTACCCTTTGGTAATCAAACATGACATACATGGGGGATTTTTCATCAAGCCGTGTTTGATTGTCGGAGGTACTTAATCCACCCTAGAAGGCAATATTTGGGCTTGGTTTGATCAGACCTTCTGATGGGTACGTACCAGTTAGGTACCCAAATTTTCGTTGACCAGTGGTGTTCCAATGATTTGACATGATTTGACCACATGCTGGAAGGGTCCAATCAATTTTGAGGCACAACGGCACAACTGAATGGTTTCAGGACCCAATCTCATCAATATAATGTTCTCTCCCTGTTTTTTTTCAGCTTGTGGCTTCTCATGGTTTGGACTATCTTGGACTCATGGGAATAGTACTAATTATATAATGGATAATGGGATCGAATTGGCGGTTGCAAATATGATGTTGATTTCCAACCATTTGGACATTTTGATCATCCATGTTTTACTTTTCGAAGGGGGTTGACACCACCAAACCAACCCCTTCCCAGATTCCTTGGCACTGACCACTGCTCGAAGCTCAGCTGCTGGCTCGATCAACTTAAGGAACTTTGCCCAAAGCATGGCCTGTTGAAGCTCAGAATCAGAATGTTTTACACTGATGACGGAGAAGAAACAGCGCACATTGTGTATTGATTGATTTGGACCGAGCTTTCAAGTATAGCAAGTTGTTTTTTTTCGTCTTAATTTCCCTTCTTGCATGCATTTTGTCAGCTTGATCTCGCAAAACGCACTTTTGAAACGCTGGTGCTTACATGGTTGTAATCACCTGACTTCATCAGTGCAGCAACATCAACAAGACTATAGAGAGCATTGAAACCCATTCCTGATGTTGCCTCGGACGGTATGAGTCACCTGCAAGCTACTGCCCTGGATGCCTTTTGGGCATCACTGAATGGTGTCTCGGTGCAATTTTGCGCAATGCCTGCTGCCGGATAATCTTAGAAAGTGAATCAGAGTGCCACCTCCCAGGCTTTGATTGAACTCTGGGGATGTCTTTTTTGCTTACGAGAAGTTAATGGTCAGATGGTCAGATTGCCAACCCACCAAGAAGTGTTTAATATATTTTCATATGAAATTCAATCATTTTTTCCGATTGCCCCGTGGTTTTTAGTTGTGTTTTCCCATGTTTTCCATCCAAATTTTCGCCCGATTTTCCAGGGCTCCCCGGGCTGAGCCCTGCAGAGTCTGAGCTGTTGGAAGCCATCCTGGGAGTGGCCGAGAAGGTGGGATGGATGGCTGGGACATGGTGGAAACATGGGTGGAAAACTTGGTGATGTTATCATCATCATGGGAAAATTCATAGGAACATGTTGAACATACTGTATATAGAAAAACATGCGGATATTTTTCAGGTCTAGTCTTAGATTCTGGGCATTCTTAAGGAACACGGATGTTGTGATCCATACCCGCAATGATTTGGAGACCCTTTGGCAGAAATTGCTGTGGAAAAAGATATGCCAAGCCCGTTGGCCAGGCCAGACAACTGCTACCGCAAGGTGTAAGTCTCCAGGCCGGCTGAAGTGAAGCTCCTTTTTTCGCTTGACTGCTGATCTACCTGAGATAGTGATGGACAGGGAGACAGAGAGATAAGAATAATATATAATCATCATAGTTTATGAGGATATTGAGTATGATCAATAATATACTGTATATATATATATATACAGTAATTATATATAACATACCATGGCTATATTTCTAAGTTTCAATTTAGACAGAGAGGAATCGATTGGTGCGCCTTTTAGGATTGGGCAGAGCGGCGGGTCCCCGCCCATCTGGTGCCAGAGGCTGGGATACCAAGCCTGGACGCTGGATCTGGTGTCATCGGAGCAATGTCGGTATTGAACAACCTCCCAAAGGGTGACCCCCCAATGACATATAATGATAGATGGTTCATAAGGTTGTTAGTGGTTGTTGGTATTCGTAGCTAATAAATCTTAACATTGTTGGAGGCATTTAATCTCGGAAGGGATTATCCCATTATATATATATATCCAATTGTATCCCCATGATTATTGGTTTTATAATTTTTATATCACCATTTGTGGCTTAAATTCCCTATATTTACTCCTGGGTAATATTAAGTCATATTAATGGTTAATTGTTTCATTAACCCATGTTGAATCCCCATGATCTCAGGTCAACCGCTCCGGATTCATTTTCATCTCCGCGCATGGACAGCTCAAGAGCACCATAGCTGGGCAAAGCAGCAGCCCTGGCGCGGGCCTGGCGCGAGCCGAAGCAGGGCTGGAGACGTTGCCCAATATTGAGCCTTGGACCTGCCAGCCTGGGAGGTTTTTGCCGAAACATGCGGAAACTAATCTTCCATCCCAAACACACACACAGATATAAATATAAATATAAATATAAATAGAAATATAATGTAACATAAATATAAATATAAATATCAATATAAATAGATAAATAAATAAATATAAAGATAAATATAAATATCAATATAAATAGATAAATAGATAAATAAATATAAATATAAATATAAATAGATAAATAAATATAAATATAAATAGATGAATAAATAAATATAAATATAAATATAAATAGATAAATAAATATAAATATAAATAAATGAATAAATAAATATAAATATAAATATAAATATAAATAGATAAATAAATATAAATATAAATATAAATAATAAATAAATAAATATAAATATAAATATAAATATAAATAGATAAATAAATAAATATATATATATGGTCCCAGTTGAGTCGAGTTCTTGGGATGGGTTCGAGCCATCTCCCAGCAGTCATTTGGGGGTTTGAACTTCATGTCCTTGAAGTTCCAAGGACAAGAATGCCACGCTTGCGCGACCTTCGGTGGTGAGATCATTGGTTGCAGGAGTGAAATCTTTCAGCAGCTTGCTCAAAGCGAAGGTTGGTTGGTTAGTAAGTCCCACACTACCTGGGTAAACCCCCTTACAACTGGGGACAACCATGGCTACAAGGACCCTTTGTGTAATATCAGGCAAGCAATATCTATACGATTTCGATATGGTCTATGGACACACCATGCATTTGTAGGGGAATGGTGGTGGGAGAGGTGGCTCCTTTGTTCTTTGCGCTGTAGCACTTAGCCTGTCCTGTTCAGTCAATCATTTCGAGCCCAGGCCACGGGTGTTGTGCCAGTGGAAAGGATGGAGTTTCCGGCAGTTCTATCAGTTCGTCTTTAGTCAAGTTGATTGATTTGGTAGTTTCAGGTCAGTGTAGCTTGAAGCCACCAACGAGGTCATGATCTTATTTGATGTCCATGTTTGCTGACAGATGCCATCCAACCCATCAGGTGCCGGGCTACTGGGCGTGGTGTTTCGACCCCTGAGCCGAAAAGCTCCGGCAGCAGTGCTCCAGGTACCAGAGAACACTTTCTACTTCGATCCAGTGGCGAACTGATGCCCATTTCAGTCAATGTTTTTGTTGATGGAAGAGGTCACTTGGGTAAGGATCTTTTCTTAATTCCGTCATATTCCCGGATCTGACAGAGCTGATTTTGGGGTCCTGCCTCAACACCCCTGAGGCCAAGCGCTGGCGTCAGCAGGGCATGGAGGATGTAGACACCTCCAACATCGACCCTGCCACAGGGCGACAGAAACAACTGGACCTCTCGGCCATGGAACCGCCACCCATGGGCCCACCAGTGGGCCCACCACCCATCGGAGCTGCAGGTTGCAGCCGCCAGGGACCTGCTTCGCTGTACGTGGACCCCTTGGCACCCCCCAGGGCAGCAGTGCCAGCACCAGCCCCGATGAAGCCGCAGCAGTTCGTGGCTCCACCGGTGGAGCACAGTCAGGGCAAAGTGGCGATACATGCCGCAACAGGCAAGACACATCGCTGTAAGCAGGTGGTCAAGATGCTGGTTGATTTCTACAACATACCAACCATTAATCATACTCCAACTCTTCAACCTGGCCTTAGCGTAATTAGGGATCCTTTGCGTCCATACTCAGTACTTCCTGCCTTCGCGGAACGCTGCAGAGGAGGCGGCGAAGAAAGTGGAATGCCTGAAACGCTTGGACCAGTTGAGTCACTGGCAGCAGGCACGGCCAACTTCTGCAGGGACTCAGGCTCCAGGCTCCTTCCTATCCTTCCCTACCATGCCTTTTTTATCCTTTTTTAACAGTTGCAATGAAGATCAATGAAGATAATGAAGGGTTTCCAAGTGATGAAATCAGGACCACCAATTTTCCAACCATATCCAAATAATTATATCCAAATACAATGTTTGGTCCCTTCCGCCACCATGTTGACCGGTTTTTGGCATTATAATGGGGCTGCCCGTTTGAGACCTTGATTTTGACCCCCCCGCGTTTAGACGCAATCAATCTCGTGATAGATGAATTAAGAAGCATAAAAAGCAAAAAGGATTGGCTGTCACTAGCCGCGGAGCCCCCGTTCAGAAAGAACTTCAGATTGGCAGATGCTCAAGGTGATTGAGCCAATGATTGGCCCATGAAGACTCAACGCCCCATGGGTCGCCATAAAAACCTAAAAGAAACCAGCATCATTTCCAGTCATCAAATCTGGCCGCTGCAAATCACCAGAAATTCTCTGTTTTTAGGTGATTTCCCGTCAGGCCATGTTCGACTTCCCGGAGAAAAACAACATTTCTAGGTATATCAACGTACAATAGCACTATGAATTATATTTATATTTTAAAGCATGATATAAACACACACACGCACACACATTATATATATATATATATTATCAAACATTGACATTTATAGGTTCCAGAGATATTTCTTGAGACTTTCCTCATTTTTTGGGGGTTGCTACAACTACCCACATTTCTGGGTAGCCCCCAGCTCCGTGTGGCACCTCCAGCAGGTCTCGCGCCCGTTGCGCCGGAGCCGGCACCGGAGCCCATGGCGCGAGTCGCCTCCCCGGGCGGTGGACCTGGAGATGGGAGCCTGGTACCCAGTGCCCTGGCTGCCATGGCCAAAGGCTTCAAAGATCAGCGAAGATCGGTGGTTTCTTGTGGTTTATTGTGGTTTATCTTGGTTCAAGGTTCATTGAGTTCAGTGAGTTTCAGGAACCTGAAGTGATTCAAAATGGTGGTAAAACTGTATTGCTACAATTTGCTACAAACATGAAATGATGGAAAATAAAGACGCCTGAGACAATGTGAACAGGTGAAACAGTTACCTTGAAGGTCCTGCAATTTCCAGCGCTTGTAGATCAATGTGCCATGTCTCATGTAGTTCATCCTCACTAAAAAAACATCCTCCAGATGATCCAATTGAATCCAATTGATCATTGACCATATCAGAATGATTCAGAAATTATCATAGCCCCATACTGCAGCTATCTGCAGCTTCTCGTTGAAATTGACGGCTGATTCTGGTAGCAGCTGGTAGTTGCACAGCTGGGATGGGATCCTTGGGGCTCATCCTGGCCCAATCTGAGGCTTCAGATCACAGGTTTAACCCAGCTACGCTGCCATCGTTGGTGCCGCAGATGAACCAAAGATCTGGGAGTGAATTGACCATGAAATGGCAGTGCATGGTCTAAGAGAATGCAACCTCTTACATTCTAATTCTAAGTCATTTTTGACAAGTTATTATGGCACGTAGAGCCTTGACCCACAATCATTCACCTCAACGAAACCGAGTTGACTCATTGCCAAACCTGCATCAAAAATCCTAACCGAACAAGAGAGCTCCCAAACCGCTGCAGAATTCCAGGGAATACCCCGGGTAGCATTTCTTCATGGCACACAGGCTGGTCGAAAGTACCATCCTCGATTTGAAACTGTGCCAATGGTCTTCAGAGAACAGCTCCAGAGTTCCATGAATTCTGGATGTGGCAGATGCCCATGTTTCATGTCAGCAGGTGGCACATTCTGGTGTAAATTGGTACGGCAAAATGGGATGCTTTTTTATATTTATATACCAATTCAAAATCATCAAAGTCTGAGGAGGTATCCCATATGCCCATCTCTTTCAGTGATTTCGGAAGGTTCTGGCATTTGCCAGCTGATTTCTTCGGGACAGAGAGGTGCTGCTTGACACGTTCGTTTCGCGCCCAAGAGCTGGGAGCAGTTTAACGTCGGGTGCTTCAAAGAAAGCGGGACTGACATGGACAAAAGGCTGGAACTCTGTCCGTGTCTGCAGGGGGCATGATGTATTGAGGGAAATGATGCTAATGTGGGTTTGTCAGGGTTTGTCTCAATGGGGGGCACCTCCGATATGGCATTTTTGATGCAATTTGAATGTGGGGAATGATGATTGGATCAGCAGCCATTCTGCATGACCTGGGAAAGCCACGGCAAAAATTCAAGCGGATCCAACTGCCGAGGCTTGGAATTCTGCCAGTCCCTGGCTATGTTGGTCACAAGAACCATGGCATCCATTTGACCACCGGCGAGGCTTGGGGCCTTGGGGCCTTGGGGCCTTGGGGCCTTGGAATGATGCAGACATATTCAGACTGCCCTGGCAACTTTCGAAGGCTTTCCAGCCCTGGCAGATGGCAGTCTTTTGAGTCTTAATTGTAGAAGTTTTGCCGCGAGCTAATCAGGTTCTCCCCAGTACTGGTCCTCAGATTAATCTTTCCACCAGGGTCCCAGGGCAGCCATCGCAGTTCAAATCATTGATTCGTGCTTAATCACCTGCCCTTTTCTTCATTTTTCCCCATGCAGGGAAATCCGGCAGTCCAGAGAAGGGGTCATTTTTGCATTCTTTTGCGCAGCATCATGCTTGGTTTCAGAATGTTTCTCGGAGCAAAAATGCCAGGTAGGATGCTTCATGAGCCACTTCACCATTTGGCATCACATGGTCCAGTTGGGTTCCTCAGATGCTAGGCTTGGTATTTCAGCCATTGATTCCTGAGAGCAACCCGTCCGCTAGAATTATCTAGAATTGGGTAATGACTCATGTTTCCAACAACTTATCCTTACGGACCCCTCGAATTTGGCTCCAAGCTTTTTCTACAAATTCCAAATTCTGGTTTTCAGTTGCTGCGTGTAGATTACAAGAGGCAAACCTATATATATATATATATTTGTTTTTCTTTGATAACCCCCAATCCAGATACAATGCAAATTCAATATAATTCATTGGCAATGTATTTTCAGTACATTGACGGTTTCAATATCTTCAACATGCGCACGTACGCACACATATATAACTGAACAAGCACACACACACACATACACGCACAGATATATGTATATGTATACATATATATATATATATATGTGTGATATACTATATATATATGTATATGCATATGTATATCCGATAAATCCAAATAACGCACACATCATAGAGAAATGCAAGCGTGTCTGTTTGAGATCCCCAAGTTTCATTGTTAGTTGCCCGAGGCACCAGCTTCCAGCGGCCTTAATCCTGGAAGACGACTTTGACCTGCAGCCCGACTTCGCGTCTGGAAGCTGAGGATGATCATGTGGAGTTTTGATATGATATACATATACATATATATACATATGATTTATCCAGAGACTTGGAAATATCATGAACTATCCAGAGAATTGGAAAATGATCGTTGGGGATACTTGGAAATATCCGGATAATTACTTGGACATCTCCAGAGAATTACTGATAGTTGGAAAATGAATGAAAATGATGGGGATGGAAGACATGAAGAAACAAATTGAGATTGAAACAACGATCAACGGAGATTCAACATTGAAAATCTTAGGTAAAAAAACTGGTTGGGTGCAGACGATCCCTGGAAAAACAAACATCGAATCACAACTTGAAACCCACACCTCACCAAAATGGTTCAAGGCCCCTGGGTGGAGCATTTCTTCCCATGGCACCCTGGAAGGTTGGAGTTTGGCTATAGATACATGTACAGTAAGTAAAGATATGTCCAGCTTAGGTGCCAGAACCTTGGCTGGCTCTTGAAACTCTATGGTCACTAATTGTTTGTGAAACCTGGCAAGCTTGTGAAATCGAGAGCCTGCGCCCAAGGTCAAGGTTAGGTGCTTACCTGGAGGAGGCTAGGATGGCAACCCGTTGCGTCGTTGTTGTTCTTTCGGATGGTTGGCTTGTTGGTTCGTCGAGATTGTTTTTACATCTTGACTTACAAGTTGGGTTTGGCATCAACCGTTTCTGGGAAAATATGCTGAATTTGTTTTGCAATTCTTGCTCGGCGTTTTGACACATTTTCACGTTAAACCCCCATTTGGGGTGAGTATCCCAACTGCAACTGCCTTATTACGGCTGACGGGTCTTTGAGCCGAGTGTTATCTAGGCACGTGGCTACGACTGGAATCTGATGTACGTTGGGTTGGGGAGCCAAGAGACGTGGATCAAACTGGATCGGGGCCATGGGGGTTGAGTTCGCTGCTTGGCGGCCTTCGATTTTGATCCGTCAACTGCTATCAGAGCCATGAAAAAAGATGAAAAAAGGACGTAAAGCGGGATTGCGCAAACTTCAACGCAAACTCCAACAGCCCCAAAAGCGGGATGTTCACTGAGAATATCCAAGCCACCATATGAGAATCATGAAAATAGAATAGATATGCATAGATATGCATAGATATGCATTGTGCTAGGACCGCTAGGAGTTGATGATCAAAATTTGAGGTGAAATCCCCATGGAAATCCCCATGGAAATCAGCTCCAAGGCGCAGCCCTACGGAGGCGGATTGGTCTAGGCTGAGCGATCACGTGGTGGAACCAGGCTACACCCTGTGGACAGTGGGGAGGCCGAGGGGACCTTTGAAGTCGACTTGGCTGGTGTTGTTTGGGCTTCGGGTGATTTCATCATATGAATTGATTTTAACAACTTGTCATGTTGGAAACATGTTTTTTTTTGACGTGTTTAGGAGGAACATATTTTAGATTTTAGACTGTGTAACGATGTCCTATTTCCTGACCAATTAATCTTGTTGTCCCTTCCATTTGCGGGTTGGTGTTGTGAAAGCAAGCAGCAGCTAAGTTGGATGATTACACGTGAGGACTGTCAGGATGGACCTTGATGAAGCACGACTAGAAAAAAAATGCAGACCTGGGTCCATGGTTGGGTCCATGGTGTTGGTCCTCTTTGCCAAAGTTGGTGACAATGTCAGCTAGCGCTACTGGTGTGCTAAAGGATCTTTCAGCAGGCAACGGATTGGATCGAATTGGTGTATCTTGGCTCCAGCCTTGGGCTTTTGACCCTACGCTCCCAGAATCACCATTGATGCCCTCGTTGCTGCCACAGCTGTACCATGAGCGATCCAACACCTGGCAGTTCCGGAAGATCTTGGCGCAGGCCGATGCGGAGGCCGTGGTTGACGCCTTGGAGGCCTTGGGGAAGGATCCCACGGTCAACCTGGACGTGGTCAGCTACACGATGGGAATTTCTGCCTGTGGCAGATCCACCATGGCCCACCGAGGCTATGAGCTTTTTGAGTCGATGCTGGCAGCGAAGGTCCAGGCAGATGTACCGAGCTTCAACGCAGCCATTAGCTCATGCGAAAAAGCTGGACGATGGCGGCAAGCTTTTGGATTGTGCCTTTGTTGAACTTCTCCATTTTCCTTGAGTTTTGAGGTTGGGATCTAAGATCATCCAAAGCCAGTTCTGCAGTTGATGCGGGATGCAAACAAGTTGATGAGTGATAAGTGATACTAGTAAGATTGATCATGCTCATGGCTGCGGTCAGGATGGGCCGCTGTATCTACCTGAAACACAAGCAAGTAAGGTGGACATTCCAAAGCCATCCAAAACCAATAGGACAATATAGAACAACAATGTTCCGAGGGTGCATGCTACACTTTGATGATCTTTGATGCTCGCGTCAGGTCATATATGTAGCAATATGACTATGACGATAAGTGTCGCGCTAGTTAGTTGCGATATGTATCGATATGTTATGATCAGGATATATACTGATATATAATAATATATAAACTAATTTCTCATTCAAAAGATCTAAGATCTATAGCCTATAGCTGACTTGGGCTACATGCCCACCGTTTCGAGAATTTTTTGAAACAGGTGGACCCTGGGGCACCCGGCTTCCTGGGGCTTCCTGGCCCACGAGGCTTCAGAGGATGTTGAATGCCAAACTCTTGGCCAACATTGTGAGTTTCAGTGCTGCCATGAGTTCGTGCGAAGGCACCAGCTGGCAGCAGGCCGTGACTTGCGATTGCTGAGGTCAGCTTTTCATGGTTTTTCATGAGCAAGTTCTGGTCAATCCGAGTTTCACCAAGAGAAAACGAGGAGGTTATCCACCATTCAAACTTGAAGCCGTTGGATTTCATGTTGGAACTCTGGACCAGACATTTTTTTGGGGGACATATATTTTGACATGACTCCAGATACCAAGGTGTCAGTCCATCGTTCCATATCCAAAAGCAAACTGCAGCCCAACGTTTACAGCTGCAACTCGGCCATCAGTTCCTCTGAGAAGGCATCCCTTTGGTTGCAAGCCTTGAGCTTCTTCAGTGCCCTACCAGAAGTCACCGTGCAGCCAAATGTGGTGAACTATAACACCAGCATCAGCAGCTGCAATGGCGAGGGTCAGTGGCAGCATGCCTTGAGTTTGTTGGAAGGGATGGTCTACCTGAAAGTTCAAGCGAGTGTCGTGAGCTTTGGTGCTGCCATGATGTCTCGGTCTGAAAGCTGGCCATGGGAAACTGGATGGTGGTTTCAGATCTTTTATGACATGTTTGTATGACATGTTTGTATGACATGTTAATTTCCCAACAGCGACGCATGCTACTATTTGGACTCGTGAAACTCAAATGGCCAACATTTTCAACCCACTGATCTTCTGGTTTCTTTTCCGACCCTTGCAGCTTTCTGCAACTCAATTCCCCATAGCCAGGAAGTCACCTTCGGCATCTTGGAATCCATGCCCTGGCACTTCGTTCCGCCCAATGCCTTCAGTTTCAGCACCGCGATCAGCTGTCAAGGCTTTTCCAGTCGCGACTGGCAAAGGCCTTTGGCCTTGCTGTCTGAGATGCCGACACGGCAGCTGGAGCCAAACCTCGTGTGCTTCAACGTGCCTAAGCGTGCAAGGATCAGATGTCCTGTCACTTTCAACCGAAGGGCCTCGTTGAAGGGACGTTTCCGGGTTTCGCATCATCCAACGCCGTGAAATCATTAAACTGAAATTCAAACATGGTAATTGAACATCAGTAATCCACATTCTACCCACATTCTACCCATATTTTATCCATTTTATCCATATTTCTGCAGATATTCCCTGTTCTCATGGCACATGGCCTCTCCAAGGCATTCATCTCCTCTTCAGATGGGCCGTGGCACCGCGCCCTGCAGCTGGGGACCGCCGTGGTGTGGGACGAGGTGGGCTGTAGCAGCGCTATGGCCTGGTGCGAGAAGAGCGGCCAGTGGAATCGGGCACTGAAGATCTTCCAAGATTGGGAGGTCCGAAGAGAAACTGAGGGTGGATCTATAGCTGGAAATATCATGAAATATAGAATTATAGAAGTTATTAACTAGAAATCTACAAGTTGGATGACATAAACTAGCAAGGGATCAGAATAGGGGGAAATCGCCCGAAAAAATGATGTGATATCTAACATCCTCGAACCAATCAAAAAATGGTGCACCCATGATATAACCCTGCTACCTCTATCCACCAGAACATAAGCAGGGTTTATGGCAGATATGCTATGTTTGTTCAAAGTATTCTAATTGAATAGGCATTTATAATTAGTAGAGTAGGGTTTATATAAATATAAATGCCAATCATAAACTCATAAACCAAAAGAAATAAATGAAGTGATTTTAGCAATAAATCCATTGAATCACTAGGTTTACAATACAATGGTTTTACAATACTTTCATGTTTCATGCCATTTTGGCCAACAAATCCCAGCCCCCAGGCCACGGCGGAGCCTTCGGTGCCTTCGGGGCCTGCCTCAGTGCTGCCTGCTGCCTTCAGCGCCTGCGCCAGCGGCCGCCAGTGGCGCCAGGCGCTCCAGGACCTCCTGCCGCGGCTGCGCTGGGAGCACAACGTGGTGACGTTCAACGCGGCCATCGGCTGCTGCGCAACGTGGGAGGAGGCCCCAGTGGCATCCAGTGGCTGAGGGTTCAGCCATTTGAGCCTAAAAATATCTAAAAATCATCTGGATCACTCAAATTTGGGAGGTTTTGAGTTCAGGAAGATCCAAATAGTATAAACTATGGGTTTATGTGCCCAAGGTGGACATTAGATCACATGGTTTCAAAGGTAGTTTTGTTGGTTTGTCGATGGGGCGGTTGATTTTGGAGCAGCAGACAGGGAGGCACCAGGAGTCAGAAGCTAGGTTAGGATGTTAGGGGCTGGTGGCTTTGAAATGAACAGGTTAGCTGATTGACTTGAGATCCTGCAAACAGTTGATTATTAAATCCAGCCTGCTATATGTACCAGCTTTAGCTCCGCCATATTTGCCAGCGTCACAAGGAGCCATTTCATTTGGAAGTTTTTGATAGTATTTTGTTTGGGGTGAAACATTTCCACAAACCAAAATACACACAATCAGAGTCTTCTTAATACCATTGGGTTTCGGTCGGGGGCACCTTCCAGGCCCTAAGTTTGCTGCAACTGATGGCAACACAACAATTGCAGCCTGATCTATTGACCTTCAGTTCGCTACTGCAAGTCTGCCAGATGGCAGAGGCATGGCAAGTGGCATTTGGCGTGTTCGCATTGATGCGGGCATCTCGGGTAAAGCCAGGGATGGACACCTACAACCTTGCCATGCGGAATCTTGGACAGTGCAGTCCAATGACTTCGGCCGCCAGCGCGGTCAGAAAATGCTTGACCGCGGCTTCCGCCCACCAAGGTTGTGCTGATTTCAGTCCCAAGGGGCCGATATGTTGCAATGTCATACCACCCAGGAAGTAAACATGGCAACTTCCTTAATGTGTGATGGAGAAATCAACTCATAGATGTCCTTTTCCCATTGGCTGGTTGATTAATAGAGGGGTTTCTTTACCCCTTTAACAACAGGTAAATGATGATAGATGGTATGCCAAAAAGCCCAAAGAGGGATTCTCATTTGCCATGTCCAGCCACGCAACCTGCAAGCTTCTACGTTACATGTGGTAGATTGGAGTTCACCGCCCGCCACCACTCAGCGCACACAGAAGTCGGGACAGAATTCCTTTCGCCTAACAATAAGCACCCAACACAAACCCTGGCTTCACCTTGAATCTGTTTATCGTTAGAGCCTAATTGCCTTGGGGTATAAGGGGTTTGGGTCAGCTTGGCATGGTTCGATCCAATCAATCTATCATGATAACTCTTGATATGCCATACAGCAATACACACATATTAAAATAATTGATCTATCCAGGTAGGACACATTTTTTAATATCAATGGTTCTTGGATCTTCCGGCCCCGTTCTCCAGATCCAGTTCCGCCGCGACGAAATCAAGCCAAGGTGGGCTACATTCTCCGCTTGGAGGGCGCCAAAGCCTTGTTGGATGCGCAAGTCGAGGTGAGAAAAGACTACAAAAGAATCCGTTAGTCAAAGATGGCTGGAATCCTAGGGAATTCAACATGTTCAAGAGGGAAATCACCTACATTCATCTATAGAAGATTTCCCCCGCCCGGTATATTATATACTGCCGTCTTTGATTGCCAGAAGCTACTATATCTTCCATTGAGCACTCCAAACGCAAACATGCTGCCTTGGCACACGCTTTTTTGTATGGCACCCTGTCCTACTTTAATTTCAGTTTCAATATTGTACACTTATGTGTATGAGGTTCTGTCTTCCTTTAATTTTCTTGTCACCTTTTTACCGCAATTCCCACTTCATCAATTCATCCCATTTTTTTGTTTCTCCGAAAATGAATTCTCAACTTCCCAGGGTCTGTTCATGGTTTTCCCAGGGTTTCCCCATCTCAAAATTCTGCCAGCGCGCCTTCCTTCCCTTGGACGACTTCTTTTCGGTGGCCGCGGGGCGGGGGATGGACGGCTTCTACAATGACAAGGCCAGGCCGTGGGATGCTTGGGTTAAAAAAAGGTCAGAAGCATTGGTGATTTTGGGTGATTTTAAGGGATTTTAAGGGATCTTAAAGTATGAGATGATTTTTGATATTTGTTTGATGACTTTAGTTGATTTTAGATGATTTTAACGGACTTTAGATGATTTTAGACCTAAAGTGAATCTGAACCACTGGGATTTCCACGTCATGCACGTGAACAATGTTGAGTTCTGTGGCTGAGAGGCTTAATGGCCAATTGTTGTATGTTAGGTGAACATGCATTGCCAAGTCAGAAAGAAGCACCCCAGAGCGAAGGACTAACATTGGCAATAAAGGACGCTGTGTATGTCATGTGTTCTTGCATGCCAAAGTGTCCCCACTAAATAATGGTGTAGTTGCTGATTCCAACAGATATGAATGATATATCATGAAATTTCCACATTTTTCATTTGTAGTTGGAATATGAACATCACAATTTTGATCAATGTTCTATCAATAAGGCCCACTTAAGCGAAACAACAACAGTGACAGCTCTGAGGTCCTGGAGTGGAAACCGCATGTGCCGGTGCTGCTTCGGCCCTTTGCTTTGACCCCTCCATTGGTCATGCCGTGACCCGGGGTCCGCTGGAGGATTTTCGGCTAGGAATGGAAATTGGGATTTCAACCCATCAAAATTCAGACATGTTCTATCCATGAAATTCCATGAAAACTGGCTAGAATTTGGATTTCGCACGATTTAAGCGCAACAAAGAATCATGAAATTGGGATTTCGCCACGAACCATTGGGAATCGAACTGCCTATGGGTTGAACCACTGGAAATTGAACATTTCCCCTGCGAACTCTTCTCAACAAGAGATTGTGGATTTGGTGAACAAGACATTGCCAGAAGTATAACAGTTCGCAGGAGTTACCCTCTTGTAGTTTAACAGATAGCTAGTGAACATTGCCAATCTATGATTTACCCATGAAACATGGTGATTTTTCCATAGCAAACTCTAAGAAATTACCCGAGGGTAGCCCCATGTTCTACACCTCAGAGAAGCGACAACGAAGGTACGTTGGCTCCATGTTCCTCAGCGATACTGCCAAGGTGAGGATGAAATGTTCCCCTTTTCTGTCTACTTTTGCGATCTTTTGTCCGGATCAGCTGCTGCAGTTTCATCATACTTCCGGTGGAAAGCACCGCTTGTCGGTGTTGAGCATTCATTGTTATTGCAAGTGGATATCGGCAACTGTGCCGCGATACTTTGAGTGACAGTTTCATTGATGTGCAGGCAATCCAACACAAACAGGGACAAGCAGAACAAAACCTGCGGCTAGAAGCTGCATATACCTTACGACACCCGAACACACAGCTTATAGGGGATTTGCTATTGCCGTTGATTCCTCGAGGGCCAAAGCCCGCCAGGTGAGAAAAGCCACCCGCTACGTCGAGGACCTCCCTGTGAGTCAGGATGACCGGTGACCCGCGCGAAAAAAGATGGCAACCGGGACGCACCTGCCGTGGGGGGCTGCTAGGGTGATCTAAAGCAAAGGTGCTGGAGATGTGACCAACAGCTGACCAGGATGTGGAGTTTATGCAGCGCTATAATATGGTGGTGATCATGGGGATCACGTGGCAATAAGTGGAACAAACTGAGGCTTCAATGATCCTCAATGTGCGATGTTCCAAGTGAAAACTGATTTCTATTGATGTATGCATTCAAAAGATTTCAAAAGTGTGGCAGTTGATCACGTTTTCACCAGCAACTCAGCTAAAACATAAACCACTCACAGAACAAGATTTGGTGCAGCAAAAAGTGGCTTACAGATTTCTACAGTTTATATTTATATACTGTCGGTTTTTTCCATGCTAGAGATACTTAGAGATGGAGGTTTCCCCGAGTCATGGGGGTACTCCCAAATCATCCATTTTAGGATTCTCAGTAAACCATCCATTTGGGGCACCCCACCATTTATAGAAACCCCCATAGCCCGCAGGCGCAACTGGAGGAGCGTGGCCGAAAGCTGGAAGAGATGGGATGTCCTGCAGCCCAGGGATCGCCAAATCGCAGCTGGCTCGTTGTGGGGAGCCAACTGGAGACTGGAGCTAAGAGTTTCCCAAGCACAGGAGAGTACAATTTAGTATTAATATATGAATTCGGTGCAAACGTGTGGTAAACAATTATATTAGTTCTTCCCACATTTGTTGATGTCCTGTTCTTGAAGCTTGAGTTTCCAAGATTGCTCAGTTGAAGCTATCCATTTTGGGAGGTCCTTTTACTTTTGTTCGAGATGATGCGTTCTATTCAGAGAAAGGGGTAGTCTGGAAACAAGAGATTTAAACCCAAACGCCCATACGCAGAGACGTTGGCCATTGGTTTTGCAGGAGCTAAGCTGCCAAGGATGATGAGCATCCCTATAGATAGGGAGCTTTAATCAGAAAGCCACCAATAATTACTCTCAGAATCATTTCCGAATCATGTACCCTCTGGTTATGTCAAAATAGCTATTGAACATGACCATATATAGTGGATTTTCCCATTAAAAATGGTGATTTTCCATAGCTATGCCCAGTTGAACCTTGGATGAGGCGATGCCGAGAAGCTCCGCTTGGAAGCACATCAATTGCGGACCAGGATGGAGGAGCCAGACATAGCCAGACACTTTAAACTGGGCAGCATTGGGGATGATCTGTTTGAAGATACCCTCTGGTAAACTAACATAACTATGGAACATCACCATTTTTAATGGGAAAATCCACTATTTTCATGGCCATTTTCAATAGCTATGTTAGTTTACCAGAGGGTAAAGTTTGTTTGGACTCTTAGGCATCAAAAAAATCAGAACCATTGACAACAACAATTCGACTGGCAGATTCTGACATGAGACATCACGAGACCGGTGTGTTTGTGTTGGGAGGACTGATGGATTCATATAAATCGTTTTCTGACAAGTTTGGCCTCAATGAGAGCTGCGCAGCCACAAGGGGCTGTGTCCGAAACCTTTGGCTCAAGTTGGGGTTGGATCGCCATGTGTTGACATAAAGATGGTTGAAAGTGATGCAACGCTACTGCGTGATTTGAAGGCCAATGCCTCAGCCTGCAGAATGAGAACCTTATGATAAGTATATGTGTGGCAATATGTGGCATACATTTGCGTCAGATCATAGCTACCCGAAGGCAGTGAGAAAAGATGAAGACGTAATTCATGCACAAACCATTCATGCGTAATATCGCGGAATTATGTTGGGCTCGAACCCACTCCAAAGCCAACCGTGCCCACATAATGTGATAGCCAGCCAACTCCTATAGTTTTAACCATCAAAGAACCATCAATGTTCGCTTGAAGCCCCTAGCGGTTGGCCGCCATGCGCCATGCCGTTGCTGAAGGGCCGGATGGTGGGAGGATCCCAAGAGGAAACCGATGTGTTCAACAGGCTGGGATCGGGAGAGGGGCAATTACGGTAGATCATGGATGATCATATATAGATTTGATGTAGATTGGTAGATCATTCACATTTTTGGGCAAGGTCTCCAATTTTTGGTATGAGACTGAGACCGTAGAACCCCCCTTTATACCACCATTTTACGGTGTCATCATAGTATCAGTTTTCCTGCGCTAGGCTTCCGCAGCTAGTCTAGACCCTCATCAAAATGGAATGATTCCTATGATTTCCGTATATATTTCCCATGATTTCCCATGAGCATGTGGGGATTCCTGGGCTTGGATTCCAAGATGTCCCAAGCCAGGCGCATCGCTCGCATGGACGAGCAGCTGCGGCGCCTGCAGAGCCGTGATTGGCGTCCTGCCAAGTTCCGGGCCGGGAAGCCACTGACACGACCTGGGGAGAGCGGCCAGAGCTGGGACGATGTCATGTCACCTTTGAGACCCAGAATGCTTGGCCACTTGGCTGAGTTGGAGAGAATGAAATCTGGATGTTCAGGATGTTCATGATGTTCATGGAAGTTGTCCAGCTTGGAGCTTTTGACAACTTTTGTGGGTTTTCCCGCCTTCCGCACAAGTCGCACAAAACACATCTAAGGTGAGGCCAGCCCCATCTCCAATCGCAGTGAGCAAGATGGGGAGTCTCCAGGATGCGGCAAACACGCAACCACTTTGGACCACCTATGGAAAGAAATCTCTTTGGGCAATTTCCACCAGTCAGTTTGTGATTGGCTTTCACTGAACGTTCAAGGTCTGGAATTATTAGCATGTTTCCATATGTTTCCCGCTTCTTATTTTTGGAAGATCTTGGCAGATTTGAAAATCCAGTTGGCTCCGATTTTTCGTTGGTGCTTAGGTGCTTCAAGCCACCCAACCCCACCACGATGGGGGTGTTTGAGAATGGCTACTGACATGATCTGACATGACTGGCAGTTCGGAAATTCAATGAAAAACCAATCCGCTTATATGTTCTTCAGAGAAATACCCATACATTGTCTTCGTTGATTTTGCTCAATGTCCCAAATCTTTGTGTTTCTACAGTTCTACACCCCCAAAAATCGATCTTTGAACCCCGAATCTATGGCGAAATTCCCAAAAAATCCAAGAATTCCATGGATCATCATGGATCCATTGCCCAAATCCTTTGGGAAGTTCGACCACGATGGCGCCGCCAGGATCCGATCGCCTGCCACACGGCCACGATGGCGCCACGGCCAGCGCCGGCAGCGCTGGCAGCAGCGAGGTGGAGACCTCGGCGCCCAGCGAGGCGCAGGCCGCGGCGTTTCGGCTGCGGGAACAGCAGCTGCTGTCGGAGCTGGTGGAGAGCCGTAGGGAAGTGGAGAAGCTGGGCATGGCCTGATTTTGCAAAACATTCGCCAATTAAAAGGGGAAAGACTTGGACAATCTTGGGCAGAGTTTTTTTTGGGGTTTCGCATTTTTGTTTGAGGGGGCTGTTTTCAGATTCAGCAGTGTCAACTGCTCTTTGGTTGCATTATATGCTTCGTGAGTTTCCAGCCCAACCTGGGAGCCCCAGATTGTTGGACCATGTTGGACCCAACCATCAACTGGTTCATGTCGCTTTCTGGTTCATGTCGGTTACTTGAAAATCACCATTTTTTGTTTGTACACCCTAATTTCATCGGGTATAGTGTGGATATGTGATACTGGGTTCATGTTGTTTCTTGTCTCGGCTCCCCTGAAGTTGTCTCAGGTCGGTGTGCCGTGGGGAAGTGTGTATAAAGGATATATATGATATTATTATTCCATTGGATCATTGCTTATTGTAAGACCACAAAACGCATAGGCACGCTGAACTTCACCTACATGAATCTACCATTTGTAGTCATAAACCTTCTTATTGTTTGTTTGTCCATTGCAGGGCACACAACGCAGGGGCACACTGATTGTCATAAACGTGTTTGTTTATTATGAGTATACTTGGTTTGATACTTGTGACATCCAAACGCAGTGGCATGCTCGGTCAAAGAGAATGTGTGGCCCTGGGTGTTTCAATGATTTTGAGCAGCACGACAGATCTTGTGCCAACATCGGTGTGCCTGCCATTTGGTGCTAGTGGGTTCAAGTTTGGGAGCTGGGTCGATGTTGTAACAAGTGCCGATGACAAGATCTTGTGCCAAATCGTGGTGTGCCTGTGCGGAATGGGGAGAGGCCCACATGGGCAGCGCCTATGACTTTAACTTACTGATGTATTTTTTGGCACTTCGCATAGGCACACGGTGCTTTCCTGGCTATCACGGTCCCTTTGTCGCTACCAAAGGGTATGTCAGGAGACTTAGGGGGTCAGTCTCCCAAAATTTGATTTCGGACCTCGTTTGGACCTCGTTTGCACCTCGTTCGGACCTTGTTTAAATTGCAGCCAGTCAAAACCCAGCCCGGAGAGGTTTTGGAAAAGGCTTCGCAATGCCATGAAACTTGGTGTGCCATGTGGAGGATGATAGTTCTGACTGTTCAAACAGGAATATGGTTGCTAACTTTTGGTTAACGAACTTACATTAAACGCATAGTATTGCCTGCTTCAGAGTTAGTCCACTTTGACCGTCGGTGTGCCAATGGGATTTCCACCTGGCGGAAGATTATTGATGTCTGGCGTAAGCAAGGTGCCATGCGGCTGGCGCAAGTTCTAGTAAATGGGCGTAGGATCACGCCGGGGCTCGGGTCAGAGATGCTTAGCACGACTTATTTCGCACTAGGTGTGCCATTGGGAAGCAGATAATTAAAGTACCGAAATCAAACGAATCCATGTCCAGAGTCATGAGAAGAAAACGGGGCGTGTGCTGCAGAATTGGCTTCTTTTCTCATTTGGATGGAAAGCAGCTGTTTTGCTGTCAATGCGTGTGTGCCACTGGCGGTTGCCAACTTTCAACATGGTTTTATCACCGAAGGAGATGGTATTAAATATGTGTTTCGCAATGGCACGGACACATTTTAACTACTTTGTTTGCCAAACAAACGATGGCGTGGTACCAGTGTGCCAATAGGATTTGGTCCTGGGGTAACTTCCGGTTTGCCTGGGGTAACCCTGTGTGCCATGGGGATGGGGTAACTTCTGGGTGCCTGGGGTAAGAAACGACGTCCGCCCAGTATGTGTGGATTTTTTTGGAATTTGGCAGGTTAATGGGATTTAATATTACTATTATATTATATATTTTATAATTATAATATATAGAATTATATATGTTAGTGTTTACTCTTGAACATATTTAGTGCAGTCTGGATTCTGATAAGTCAAATGCTTTGGGGGGAAGTCCCCAACTTTTCCCTCAGAGTTTTCATGTGGTGCTTTCCCAAGGAAGATCACGGGGCTGCTGCACGACCGCGAAGAACAGATCCGGCGCCTGGCGGTGTGTTCCCCACCGTCGGATCGGCGCGGAACCGACAGGTGCAGCAGTTCGGGTGGTGGGGATATCGGGGCCATGGCATTTTCGGTTTCAATGGGGAAATTGGAGAAACTATGAGAGACTGATACATGGCAGGAAATCTAAGGGGTAATTTTTTTGAGACGAAACCGCTTCTCCGACCTCCTTTCCTGTTGGTTGTGCGGTTTGAATGGGTGATGATGGGTCGTGGAAGTAAGATGAAGAGGCTGACAATGACAGCAAGGTTGACTTGAAACAAAGTTAGAATGTAATTTATACCACATAGTATCACATCATCCATAGTTTTGACATGTTTTGACACATGTTGCTGGTATAATTCTTGTAATTCAATCCAATTTTGAAGCCAAGTCTTTTACCAAACGCCCGTGTCCAACGACAGGACTGACGCATGCTGCGCAGCAACCGAGCAACAGCTCCGTGCAGAGTTGGCAGAGCGAGAACGCCAGGTGCGGGTGGAGCACCATGTTTTGATGCCAACATTGTTGGTCTATGCCCATCCCATGTGCTCCATGTAAGTATGGTATATTTAGGGATTATTAGGTGATTATTAGGGCTGGGGATGTTGGTAAATAGGAGCACCATTGTTGGTCTATAATATTTATTTATAACCAGCACCATCAGCGGCGATAACCTATTTACTTACATTTGGGTGATTATTAGGGCTGTTGATAAATATTCCAGCACCATGGAGCGGCATGGCGCTGATAGTAACTGGCAACATTTTGCTGAGGTGTGCAAAGACACCACGTGGCCAACGACTTGTTCTCGTTCTAAACCCTTGTGTTCATGTCAAGCAAGGGGCCCCTTGTAAGGCTGTGGCGTAAGCAGAACTGTGGTGCGCGTAAGCCAGCGCAAGCTCCGCGTAAGACAAGATATGCGGGTAAGCAAAACCTGTGCGCACGTAAGCCGTAAGCAATGGCGTACGCGTAAGCATTTCTTTATTTGGTGCCAGGATGTAAGACATTTAGAATTTAGAACATGGCTCAGATAAAACATGACAAACCAACCCATGAGTTTGATGATTGTCCATTCAATTAGCTGGTTGGATCAAGTTGGATCACCATTTTTACATGTTTTTCCACCAAGTTCCCATGATTCATGGATTTCCAGGGGAAATCCATGAAACATCATGAAACGGCCACCATTCTTCCATGGGATTTCCATGGGATTCCGCCAGGTGGCGGCTCTCCAGCAGTCTGAGCGCCTGGCTGAGCGCCGGGCGGCGCAACAGCTGCACGAGGCACGACTGGAGATGGCGGAGACACGAAGGCAACAGGAGATCCTCAGTTTGGAGATGCAGGAGGCGGTGCCTGGAATGCAGATTTGTTTTTTTTTCCCGGGATTTTATGGATATTCTGAAAACCATTTAAAACCACCAAGCATAAAAAGGTTCAATATTTTTATACTAGAATTTAATTTTCCATGTTTTTGTTTTTTTCCTTTGTTCGGGATTGTTTTAAAATATAGTTTTTTTTTTTGGTGGGGGACAGGTGTTTGGCTTTTAATTGCAAATTTGAATTTTTGAGTGCATCGGATCGTTTCATGAATGGCATCAACCAAAAAAATGAAAAAACATGTATCATTTTTTGTGTAAGGATGTGTAAGATTTTTTACTAATTCTATCTATTTCTATGTTTCTGAGGGTCGCAATATGGGTTGGTCTGAAAAAACTAAGCGCCAATCATAGCATGTGACATGCCATTTGTGGACACACGCATATGGACTTTTTTTTACAGTTATGTTTTGAGCAGATTATTTTGCCATCGAATTTCATACTATAGATGGTTTCGGGGACACAAAAAAACGCATATTAAGAGTTTGCATGAAGTGGTCGTAGATTGTTTCATAATGTTTCGTATGGATTTCTCTTTGTAGATTGTAGTTGGTGAAGATAGCCAGCCAATGTCAAGCACTTCAGTAGAAGCAAACTATTTTAGTCAAAGAGCAAATAGGATTAATTGTATTCTTGATGTGATAGTTTTCTGATTTATTTCCTCACAGTATTCTTGGATGGCAGATGTGTTCTTCACAAAAATGATAGTGTGAATATGAAATATATACCGAAGTATTGATGCTGATATTGTTTGAATTTTACAGGTGTCATTGGATGTAATTAAGAGAATTTCCAAATTTTGACGGGAAAGGCTTCGTTTCCTATTGATTTTCCCTTAAATCATCCCAATTTTTCACCATGTCCTCCACTAAGGAGCTCCAACGTCGCGAACGTTGCCACGCGGCCGCCGTGTCCGGCTCCGGCGCATCGCTGCTACAGATGATGCGGCTGCCCCCGGAGGCACCGGCGGAGCTGAAACGAGCACATCTGAAGGAGGCGGTGATGGCCCTGAAGCAACTGGTGCAGGACGACGGAAAAACGACTGGGAGATTCAAGATGTCAATATAGCAGGATTTGCTAGCCCCAGTTCATTGTATATTGGGGAGTACCAATTCTGATTTTTTGGTTTTGGGGGTAAGCCCCGTTAATAGCCAAGGTCATGAATTTCAAGTCGAGCCCCTTGGCTGCGGACCCGCCCCATTCCCTCTTCAGTGCTTTCTTGCATCATCTCCGTCTCGCTGATTCTCAGACCGCTGTCTTTGACAAATGCCTGCCCTGCTTCCCTATCAGTCGGCTTGTCTTGTCCCTTACTTCAACGCTTTCAGCAAGCCTCCTTCTTTTTCTTGCCATCCCTCTTTTTTTTTGCCTTTTCCAACTTCTCTGTATGTCTCCTTGTTCCTCTTTTCTGCCAAATGTATTTCCAAGATGGTCTGTTTCGCCACTTCCAAAGTGGCTACTTGTATTGGGTATGTCTCAAAATATCTCAAACTGATATGATCTTTCAACAATTTTCAACATTTAGCAGCACTATATCATGTGCTCTATATTTCATGATTTTCATGGTTAGTGACCAAAACATGTTGAATGATTTTATCATACACAATCCAGCAAAGGCCATGCAAGGCTATTAATTTTAAGGGTCACCAGGAGCTGACGCTCAACGAGCTACCAGAAGCCAGTGGTGCCCACAGCGCCCAGCCGAGGCGTAGCGTCCATCACCATTTGTAGGTTATTTAACTGTTGACTTTGCCGAGATTTGTCCCATTTCAAATTTCTAGATGATTTACCTATAGTATACAGTATATATATATATATAAGTTCATGTTAGTTCAGAGGATTTGCCTGCTCGATTCATGGATATTCATCAACAGCTTCGGCTTCATCCATGTGCATCCGCGGTGCATGCTGGCAGGTCGGTGGAGCAGCGTCAAGAGACATGTTTGGCACAGGCTGGGATGGCACTTCGGAATCCGAAGAGGTGTACCAGTGTACCGTGCACCGTTCTCATTGAGCTGGACAGAGATGGTCAGTTTTTGGAGTCATTGGGTTTAGGGACAATCCTGGAAGATCTATGAGAAACAGTGTTTTTATTGAAAGTTTTGTCTCTTAAATTTAAGCTTGTTTTTCTAATTTTCCCATAGGTTTTCCGTCATCAACCATGTCAACAAGCATTTTCCTGCTGTTTGCGGCAGGCGGACAGCCTTGACACAACCATGTCAACAATGGGAACAATGCCATGCATTCCCGAGGAGCGATCCATTGGGTCAATGGGTCAATGGATCAATGGTAACCCGATGACATGGGGATTAATTACTCCAATGGGGATTTCATGCTGACTTACCAAGTCATCACCAACATCACCCGAGGAGAAAATGGCATGCATAACCCAGAATTGAAGGTTGGGCCTCACAGTTAACATGTCCAACTTCAACCGGTCAAACAGGTGCACAGCAAACAATCAAGAAATATAAAACCGGGAAACAACACACACACAGATATATATATATATAAAAACCTGATCAAACATGAGAAATAAAACATAATAAACATATTGAGTTCTGTTTATAAGATTCTGGGCACAAGAAGGGAAGCCTTGAAGCTGCACCAGCATGCACCAGCTTCGCCAGGAAGATTCCGAGTGTTCGGGGAGTCCTTGCAGCCCAGCAGTGGGAACGTGATGCCGCTGCCATGGGGCCAGTTGTAGCTTGGAACAGTATTGACATTTTGAATTCCCCCTTGTGATTCATTATTCCATGTGTTTTGTTGGTCTTTAAAGCTGGGATCACATTAGAACAGTGCACAGCTGTCTCAAGAACAGCAGCACAGCTTGCACCTGACTTGGTGCATTAAATTCAGGCAAGTTTCTTTTTGGGGCTGGGGAGACTGAGAAACATTATAAGGAATTTCTTGTGAAATAACACTATTTAGGAACTAGTTGTGATTGCGCACCTGTCTTCCTCTTCTCTCTTCTCACCCCCGCCTTTCAAATTCAATTTATGCCCGCTCCATCCCTTTGTATCTTGCACGATTGGAGAGCCATGCGATTCAAAAGGTGTGACTTGGTTTTATGCTGCCTCAAGATGCCAACGCCATCTTGTGATGATTTGTGATGTTACCAAAAATGCCACCTGCTTGTGGGGGATGTGGTCCCCAATGACTTATATATATATAATATACATTAATATACTATATATATAATATTATTATAGATTCAAATTGCCAAAATGTGACCATCACAAGCGAGCTTTGGATTGTGGATTTAGAACCCTTCCCACTTGCAATGCAATTATGGATGCTCCAAAGATATGATGATGTGCGTGGTGGTCAAAGCCCTCGTAGTGTAGCCGGTTGAATATCCCCCAAGGCGCAGAAGAGATTAGACTGGACTAGTCATTTGCACCCGTTTTGTACCTAATTTTGTTCCAACATGAGCCGGATGCCGGTTTGGACTCATCCCATCTCCCCAAAGAAAAGGGGGTCACAGGAGAATAAGCGGCCAAGCACCACACCAAAGAAGACGGTCGTGGCCTTAGAGCGTTGATACAGCGGCCCCTGTTATCCACATCCTGTTTGCGATTATGCCCTGGCGTGAGATTGGAGCCCCATCCGCTTAAAGGTCATGAGTAGAGAAACTCTCTTAAACATCCTGGCATATTCTTGCCAATCATCACACTGAAGTATCCTTCACTTCAAGGCACTTTGGTAAAGTCACCCCCCCAAAGATAGAACTGGTTCAATCTATCACTATTTTGGCTCCAATTTTCGTTGGATTTTACCATATTTTACCAGCTTCTGTCTTTTCGGGGGTTGCCAACTAATCATGTTGCAACATGGCACGCAACAAGCAGACGAATCCTCAAACCCTCCCGAGGCATCTCCTACAAAGTCTCCTGCGAAGTGGGCCTGCCATGTGTTTTTTTTCCAAGCTGTCTGGCTGGAAGAAGGGTGTGAAAATCATTGAAAATCTTCGAACTAAATGGAGGTTTCAATGGCAAACCCCTCTAGAAATGGAGGATTTAACAAGTTTAACGGGAAATCATCTATAAATGGGGTGATTTACAGTGATTTTCCGTTGTCAGGTTTGAATACAAGAGCATCTATTTGAAAATGTCGAGAAGCTTGGCACATGGAATATCCCATGTTGTGGAGAATCCTTTATAATCTTGATATATCAACGGGGATGTTTGGCATGGGATAAGCACCAGGTGCAACTTCGATGCTGAGGAAGCCCTTCGCAGTGCGGCGCCTCTAGGGCACAGAGATGGGGTGGTGGATGGTATTCTCTGTTCACTTTTTATTTTTCTGGGAAGGAGGCGGCATGGTTAATTAGCATCCTTACTAAATCATACCATACTAATTCCTTTTTTTCAAATATATGATGGGGATTTGGAGGCTCGCAAATGTTGGTATATATAATTCTGATCAAGTTTGCACTGGACATGGACGTGGTGTAGTGATATGCACGGTGCTTTCCATTCGGGCACCCGCTTCGAACTCCGGCAGCTGAGACTTTGCAGATGGATTCCAGATTCCAGCTGGATTGAGAATTTTCAAAAGCAAACATATCAATCTGCCAATTCTTAAGGATCATTGAGGGCCGGGTCGTGGTTGCATGATAATCCACCATGAACCCTTTAGGACTTGTGAACTGGTTGCTTTTGTCGTCATCATTCTTAATTATATAGGACCTGTGAGCCGATTGAACGTGTCAATTTTCGATTGCTACTCGTATGTTAGATGACTGCAGGATTGCTATTAGAGAGTCATAGAGAGTCCCGCTGTATATGGACTTGTGTTTCACGGAGGGTAATCTAATCAGAGAAAGGCGGCACCACTAGGCCAGTTCTTCATATGGATCAGGCACCAGATCAGAACTCCATCCGTTTTTTTTCTGTGGGTGTGTTGAGTGCCCTTGTTTCAACGTTTTCTGCAGACATCGCGATTTCTAGCGCCGGCTGACCAGATCCACCGAGGCTCACACAACTCCCAGCAAACTTTGAGCGAAAAGAACAAGTCCATCACCTAATTCAGACTGGCCCAAGGTGACACAGGCAATTTTTATATTATTTTTTGGTGTTGCCAAATCGGATCCTTTCAAAGTTTCATCACTCAATGCAGTACGATTCATGTTCAGAATAATAGACATCCCATGAAATTCCCAGTTGTTGGATGGTTCCATGGTATAATTTCGGGGGTGACCAAGTATCTGGGTAAATTATAACGACCTCACTGCGACCTCACTGGAATCATGGTTAATAAGGGAAATCATCCCCAAATGGCCTTAATTCAGGTTGATGAATTATTATAATTTACCCAGAAGGATATTTCTCCAAAAAAGCACCCAAAGACCGCCTTGATGTGACAGCAATGAGTCGCCATGTCGCCGACGCGACGCAACGTGTGGCGGAGATGGGTGCGGCAGGCCAGTTGGTTCATGTTTTTTTTTTGTGTCTGCAAGGCCGTTGGGCGAACAGTTGGAAGCTGCAAAAAATAAGGAGAACAGTATAGAACAATCAATCTTTTACAGGGGCTAGATGTGAACAATCAATGTTTCTAATTTGATGTCTCACCAAACGGTGACTTTTTGGGATTAGAAACAGAGGTGAAAAAGACCCGAATGTTAAACCTTCTGAAATCTTCTGAACATCCTGGTTCTGATGCTCTTGAAGGGTTGCTGCCGGATTGATCTGACATCCACTGTGGCAGGTGAGCAGCAAAACAGTTCTGCCGGAGAAGCGACTTGGTGTGCCAGATGGAGAAATTGTCCCGGAATTACTGTAAGTTCATGGTTGGTGACTCCAGTACCATCCCTATTGACCGGGATACATGCTGATGTAAACTAAAGAGTCACCAAGCATTCATCAACTGTGGTGATCATCAGCTTTGTTGGATTTAGTGTCGATTTCTTGCCGTGTCAGCCACCCCTGGAAGACGCGTGGCTCAAGTTTTGCAGCCATGGCATCCTTTAGCCCGGGCTGCGGCTGATGATAAGACAGAGGCTGGGAACCAACTGGTTTGGGCATGGCACAGCGTTGCAGCATGGGAGTAACCGTCACTTTTTCCAACTTTTTCCATGCTTCTTGAGCACCAGAAAATCAAGAACTTCCATAATTGCAGGTCGATCCGCCTAAATCCTGGGGACCTTAAACCGTTTCGAACCCAAAAACAAGAACCAGTCGAAAAAAAAAATGTCAAAAACAAGTTCACAAACGGTCCATAACCATCCATAACCTGTCTAAACATTGATTCCCCTACAGCACTGACCCAATGTGTCCATGTCCAGGCAGCGTGTTGCACCAGGCTTGGGTGTGAAGCCCACCAAGGCCAACTCTCCAAGGGTTGGAAGATGGGGCATGGGAATGAGGGCTGGATCTTGCCCAAATTCTTGCAATTATTTTGGTTCATTATTGGGATATTATTGGGATAATATGGGATATTATTGGTAAACCTGGTAGACTTATACTTCGGAGGAATGGGTCATGGCAGCTATGGCAGCTATGAATATGGATTCACGGAGATTTTAGCATCCAAAGATATGGGAAGATGATGGGATACATACATGATATATCATGATATATGAATTTCATATTTCAACAAGAATGGGGGAAACTAACCGGTTGTGATTTATAGTGAGCAGCAAGAAATCGGGATGTGAAGATAAGTCTTGTTTTCCCCCCAAGACTGGCAATTCGAAACGACCTTAGCGACGTTTGCGTCAGTCCCTTGGAAAATCCAACGTTGAGAACTCCTTGGCCGATCTCCGTGAACTCGAGACGCTCGGCCGTGTTGAGACTCTGGTGGCGTCGACTCCAGTTTCACCTGCATCATGCAGTGTTGGTAAGCTATCTATCCAATAATAATATATAATATCATTTCATATCATATCAGATCATATCGTTTCTATTGCATATACACACATATCAATAGTAATAATTAACAATAGTCAATATATTATCATATTATATACATATATATATATTTACACAGCAACAAGTCATTCGCCGTCTTCATTAAATGATCACTTCAAGCTGAGGCAGCTGGAGGAAAGCAAAGCACAGCCTTTGGCGCCGGATCGTTTGCGGGAGTGCCGGGGCCGCCAAAAAACAGTTGTCTTTTGGGGGGTCAAAAATGGTCAAACTACTCATGTATCCACATGGTTGTTCACGTATGAGAAAAGAAAAAACTCGGAGTTGGGCTCAATCTGCTTCGTCAGATGACGGAGATCAGTATTAATTATCATTGCACTCACTTCTTTTGATTACCCAGTTCAAGAATGGTTTAGTCCTAAAGTTTAGTCTCATAGATGTCATTCATCCTATTACAATGGTATGAGGCAAAATGAGGCAAATGTAAAGTGATGCGATGCACACATAATTAATTATGAAGAACATGTAAATCCATGTAATGCATATGTTTGTTTGAAAGAAACGGCCTTATGACTTGGGCCCTGTGCTTGGCGCATCCAGGTTTCTCAAGGACAGTTGTGGCTCCGTCCTTCGTGCTTGGGCGCACGTGCCTGGGCGTGTCACCAGTGGTGATCAGATAGTTTTTTTTTTTTAAAGATAGGTACAGGATGGGCCCCCCAAGATAGCTGAGTTGCCTTATAAGTGGCTTAACTATGGTTTATGGTAGGTATAACCAACTTATAACTGGGGGGCAACATGATGATACACCATGACATGTAGAATTGTTTCACTTTTGCATCCTCCATTTTCACAGAAACCCATGCCGGAAAAAGATACTGTTGCGTAAAATACGTCAGTGTTACCAAACGTCTCCTTCAGGTCTTTGATTCGAACAATGATCAGCGAATCAGCCGAGAAGAATTCAAGAGTGGCATGAAGAAACTCAGAGACTTGGTTGAGAGGTTTTTTTCCGCTGTCCCACACGTTCTGGTTTGTTCTACTTTATTGGAAGGATGAACGCTGGTAGGTCTTGCGTCATGTAGTAACTGTAGTATGGGCAGCCCTCTATTTGCAATGGGTCCTTTCCATGACCAGCATTTGTTTGGTATTGATTGGTATTGGGCATCTTCATTGCTGGGAGAAAACGGGCTCAAACAACCAATAACCTTCGTTGTTCGGGTTCCAAATAGAGGCCAATTTTTGACAGGCTACAGTCAAGTTGCTGCATCGATTCGGTGTGCTGCTAGACATGAATGGACATGAAAGATTATTTTGTGAAAATCCAAAAATGCAATAATATATATATATGCTTGTATTGTTGTGCGTTGAGACCAAGCTGAACCACCTGAGCCATGCGACATAGAAGAATTTGCATATGCTCCATGGGGTATGTAACATGCTGCCACATAGTTGGCTGGCACCTTCAGGCACATTTGAATAGAACTCTCCAAAAATACCCTCTGGTTATTATACATAGCCATGGAAAATGGCCCATAGAAATCGATGGTTTACCTATAAAAAATGGTGATTTTCCATGGCTATGTTATATAAATAACCAGATGGTAAGTGTAAGATTACCAGCTGCAGTCGCTCCCTTGCCATGTCAGGGTGCCTCCTCTTTTTTTCCAATGTGATGAAAGTCCCTGGCTCCGCGCTCCGCCCAGACTTTAATGGTGAAGTTGCGGCCATGAAGCTCTTCAATCTGTTGGACAAAGATTCTTCTGGTGAAATCACTCTCGAAGAGATTGACATGGCTTCGGACAGGCCTGGCGGCCTGTGCCCAGAGATTGGCCGGAGAGATTTTACGGTGAAGCATAAATTGGGGGCGTTGCTTGATTGGAAGTTGCAATAAATCATCAATCATCTGTGGATCAAAATTGAAAGTCACCAAACACCAGGAAGACCAAGGGTTTTTTGTGTGAGGGCTCCATGTAGATTAATTATAGGCTATAGGCTTTGGAGGCGTTTGGTGGGTGGATGCCATGCAGAATCGCAGGACGAAATTGGCCTGTATTCCGTGTGCCTTCTATTTTGTTTCGTCGGCATGAAATGGACACAACTTCAGCACGGCGACTCTGAGATACTGTACTATGAGGATAAATGACCGATTAGTGGCTAGGTTCGCTATTGTGACAAAAATTCTCCAAATTATTCTGAACCCATGCGTTGTTTGGAAGGTTCACTATTGTGGCAAGAAATCTTGGGAGACCATTTTTTGTCCAACAAAAAAGTGTAAAAAAATCTGAATATTTTTTTGAGAAAAACATATTGCTTGTCTCCCTGTCCCAAAAGAATCAGACTCAAGTTTCACAATTGCAGCAAACTTTTCCAGAGCTGATCCTGGAGCCAAGAGAAGAAAGAAAAGCCTTTTACAAAAGCAATTGAGAAGTTCAAAGTCCAAGCCATTCCCAGAAGAATCAGACCGCTTATTAAACCCTTATATACCCTTATTAAAGAACAGTTTTTCCACAAATTTCCAAGGCACTGGGCCATGAGAGGGTCCAGTTCACTTTAGTCGGTTTGTTCTCACTGTTAACAATTGCAGCAAACTTTTCCAGAGCTGATACTGAGTTCATCTTCCTCTGCCTCTTCCCCTTCCCCTTCCTCTTCCTCTCGCTCTCTGTTCCTCTTCCTCTTCCTCGTCCTCTTCCTGTTTCTCTTCTTCTTCCTCTTCCTCTTCCTCTTCCTCTCTCTCTCTCTCTTTCTCTTTCTCTTTCTCTCTCTCTCTTTCTCTTTCTCTCTTTCCCTTTCTATTTTTCTTTCTCTTTCTCTTTACACTTTGAATAGAAAACTAAGGTGGAAAAGGTAACGCAGTCAACATGTTGAATCCCACTCACTACAAGGTACTACAAATACCACAAGTTCAGCGGCAAAAACAAGTTTTATATAATTAGATTTGAATTGTAGCCAGTTGAATTCCTTACTTGGGGGGGCCTTACACTAGTCAGGACGCAACATTATGGTTGAAAGTTGCTCAGGCTTCATGCATTTGAACGACTCACGCTACCTCCATCACTTTTTTCGGCTCAAAAAAGCATTCACGACGACATTCATCTGCCTAGCGAACTGTTATTGACTCAGTTCCCGATTCACTTCGAATCTCGGGAATTTCCAACTATTCTTGTCCCAGTCAATCCTGGGAATTTCGTCTCGTCCATGAAGTGCACTCTGTTCGCCCTGCTGGTGCTCCGCACCGCCGCCCTTAGCACCCGCAGCGGCTTCAGCGCCCCCCCGGAGGAGCTTCACGCGCCGTTGATCGCAGGGACGACGCCCACGACGCCGACGAGTTCCGCGATCAAAAGGACAGGGCTCAAGCGCTCGATGATAAACCTGGCCAGTCAAATGGTGGCCTGGCATGGAGTCTTAAGATATGGAGGTTTCCCATGGGTGAGTTTACTTATTTTTACTTAGTTTATAACCCCTTGTAACCCATTTTAGCCCATCATATTTATAAAACACTATAAATCACCTATAAACGGATGTTTCACAAAATGGGGGTAACCCCCCCAATCATCCAAGTCATGGATGACCATGACGTAGTATTGAAACCCATGATGACTTGGGGATCCCCCACTCTAAGAAACCACCAAAATTCGGTAATGATGAATTGATGAATGTTGAAAAATATGTTGATGACTGTTAATGAGTTGTCTTATGTGGTTCTTTCCGATTGGTTGGCTACAACTTTGGCAAGTGTCTCTGCAGTGAAGTCTATTTCAGCTGTGTATATATATATATATATATACAGAAAGGGACGCTGTCAGGTCCCCATTTTTCCACGTTTCTGGAAATGCAGTGTTTTTGCATGTTTTTGCTACATCATGTTCAATCCTTTATGTTCACATACCTGTGATGGTATTGCTAGAGATCCACACAGATTGTCAGACTTCGTCAGAGGTTGCCAAAGAATGTCCAGAGAGTCATGAAGATTCCCAGGGAAAAGGAAGGAGGAAAAACAAACATAGTGTGTGTATATATATATATTATATGGCTTCCCTTAGGGGGAGAGGTGGCCAAGGAAAAAACGAAAAGAAACAAATCGGGCTTATCCCCTCTCATAGCCCTCCTATGTACATAGCCTCTCCCTGATGGCAGGTTGCCACAGGTTGCCAAAGAATGTCCAGAGAGTCATGAAGATCCCCTGGGAAAAGGAAGGAGGGAAAACAAACATAGTGTGTGTGTATACATTAGGGGAGAGGTGGCCAAGGAAAGGGAGCTTTATTTTAATGAGCTTCTTCCCTCTCCTAGCCCTTCTATATATAGCCCTCCTATATACATTGATGGACTTGCATTTTCCTTGTAGTAGTACTACTGTATGCATCTATGATATGGATGCTACATAAGTAGCGCATAGCAATACGTACGCGCATTTCCCACATGTACTTTGCATATGTAAAGGAATTCTTCCAGGATTGACTGCAATAAAGACTCTTTGGTTGCAACTGACTTTGCTCGTAAGGGTTGGCACATGGTAAGGGCAGCTCCAACTTACCCTTTCTCCAAAAATATGTTTTTCCTGCATATTTCACAGTAATTTGCTATGCCATTGCATATCTAATCCAGGTACCCTGTTCCCATCATTGCTTGGCTGTGCTTTTATAATCTTTTATGACAGGATGAGTAACACCTAAAAAGAGGTAAGACTGTTTATAAAACTTGACAGAAAACAGCTATGACACAACACATTGGACTAGGAAGTAGCAGCCCCCAGAATGCATTCATATGGAAAGGGGTCCCTTCTCCATCCTTTTGACCAATACTCACTCTTGTTCTTAATTCTTTGATCTATAAACTGTATGAAAAGTTTCAGGGGTTGCTTGTGCTTTAGTGGGTGAATGGTTTCAACTAGTATGCAAGCGCATTGTCACAAGTGTGCAGTATCAGTATATATACAGTAGAATTGGCAGCTTCGAACATACACTGATATCTAGAGGGTATTTTGCGATAAAAGCTATATTTTTTTTTGCAGATACCATAGCCATTTGCTGTGTCGACACATCCAAGCTGCATTTGCACTTAGAATGCAAATATTATATATATACATTTTCCTAATATAGTACATACAGTTATGGAATGGGTGGCAGTCACCTATGCCCTTCAAGACGCAAGTTTTCTACATTTTTCCTGCATATGCAATGGTATTCTTCCAGGTTTCAATGCAGTAAAAGATCTTTGCTTAAAATATCGATTGATCACAAGAGTTGGCAAATTCCAGGGGCACTTCCATTCCCCCCTTGCTTCAGAAAATGCGTTTTTACCTGCATATTCCATGGTAATTTGCTGTGTCACTGCAAATATAATGGCAGACATTTTATTATCATAAATGTATTCATGGCTGTGGGCAAAACTTAAACTATGTCAGTATAAGTTCATCGTGGTAACCAGAAGGGCACAAGACCAAGTAAAAGGAAACACTTCAGCAACCTTACCCAACAACTGTATCTATAGAATGGCTGCCTTGCTTGTGCATTGACGCAGCAAGTTACCATGAAGTATGCCAAAAAAGTGCAACTACTTGAGGAGGGAGAGTAGATTGGAATTTGCACTTTCATGTACTAAAAGAGTTCCACTGGAACTATGATGTCAACCAAAAGGCGACCTGGCAATCCAATATCAAAAACCACCACTGCAAATACAAAGTGCTATGTATATGTATGTATATATATATTGTCTTTGCAATAGCTGTATACCTAGGTAGTACCTATACATTAATAAAAACATGACGTACCAACTGACACAATGAATCTCTATGTTTCAAGATGTTGTTGGGCAAAGAACTTTGCCATTCATGCGCTAAGACCACCTATCAAAAAACAATAGAGCTACAAAAAGCAAGCAACCAAGAATAGAGATTAACAAACCAAAAACAGTGCATCCCCCAAGAACTTTGATCTTTCATATATGATGATCAAAAGAGGAAAAAAGCATAAAACAGTCAAAAAAACGCTTAAAACCACGTATTTTTGGGGACCTGGTGGCGCCCCACTCCCTATATATATACATACATTACATTCCATTCCATTCCATTCCATTGCGCTGCACTGCGCTGCACTGCACTGCACTGCACTGCACTGCATTGCATTACATACATGCATACATACATACATTACATACATTACATACATTACATACATACATACATACATACGTACATACGTACATACGTACATACGTACATACGTACATACGTACATACGTACATACGTACATACGTACATACGTACATACGTACATACATACATACATAACTAACATACATACATACAATACAATACAGATCAGTACAATACAATGCAATGCAATAAAATACAATACAATACATAACATACATAACATACATAACATACATAAGATACATTACATACATGACATACATGACATACGTTACATACATATCATACATATCATACATAATATACATAACATACATAACTTACATTACATACATATCATACATAATATACATAACATACTTAACATACATAACATACATAACATACATAACATACATAACATACGTAACATACATAACATACATAACATGAATAACATACATGACATACATCACATACATCACATGCATCACATGCATCACATACATCACATACATCACATACATCACATACATAACATACAAAACATACAAACCATACATAGCATACGTAACATACATAACATACATAACATACATAACATACATAACATACATTACATACATGACATACATGACTTACATGACATACATTACATACATAACATACACTACATACATTACATACATAACATACATAACATACATAACATACATACATACATACCTACCTACCTACCTACCTACCTACCTAGCTACCTAGCTACCTAGCTACCTACATACCTACATACCTACATACCTACATATCTACATATCTACATACCTACATACCTACATACCTACATACCTACATACGTACATACCTACATACCTACATACGTACATACGTACATACGTACATAGGTACATACGTACATACGTACATACGTACATACGTACATACGTACATACATACATACATACACACACATACACACAGACACACAGACACGCAGACACACAGACACACAGACACACAGACACACAGACACACATACACACATACACACATACACACACATACATACATACATATATATATATGTGTGTGTGTGTTTTTGTATATGCACATATAAAACTCTTATATATATCATATTATATATACAAGTGTGTGTGTAGGCGATGAGAAGCATATGTATCCACAAGTAAGTGGGATGCTGTATTTCCATTGCCATCCATGGTTTTTTTGGATGGTACTTTGGGTTGGTGCTTTGGATGGTCCAAGGATGTGGTGCTTCGCTCCTTCTGTGTGGTCGGCGTGGCGGAAATCTTCGACAAGACTTGGTTTGTGGCGCTGATTTGTGCCCTGCAATACGGCAGGAAGATCAGTTTCTGGCTGCCGCAAAGCAGGATGTTCCGTTTGTTTTTTTGGTCACAGAGATGGAATGATTTGGCCCAACGACTGCCAATGACTTTCATGAAAAATAATATATATATGTATATATATTATGTTATTATGTATAATCTTGAAGTAGATAGAATCTGGAATTTTCAAACATGTGCCCAGTTTAGGTTTATTAATTAACATGCCATCTACTCCAGGATGGCTATTTTTTTTTCATGTTCATGTTTTTCGGGCCCTTTTTTTGTGACTCGCCTTTTGCCGCTTCGCAGGTTTCATTGGTGGCTCCTTGGCCTTGTCTCTGCACGTTTTCTTGGCCGCTGGTTTGGGGGTGACCATCTCCCAGTTCTTTTCCATCAGGACGACGCTGGGGTCGGGTCCATTCTGGGACCAGGATGATACTGGGATGACTAGTAGGGTCATAGCAAACTAATATTTTGTTTCATGGGGTTATTCATGATATTATAGTTAAGTAATTATAAAGCCACCAGCCAACCATAATTTGTTTTGGGTATTTTTGGGTTATATCTCCATAACTCCAAGTGACTAATTTCATTTTACATTTTTGGGAGGTGTGGCTTAAACCACCAAGCAGCTACTGTTGTTCTGAAGATGCCTACATATTTGTTGCTTTCTATCACCACCTGAGCCTATTTTGATGCAACGACACCACCATAGTCGTTGGCGTGGCTATAAAGGAAAGCCTGCTAGAAACCCTCATAGATTCTCAAAAATCATCCCACTTCAAGTTCAGCATGCTCACTGAAGAGATCTAACCACTACGATCATTGGAGTGGTGCTCCAGAGAAAACAGGAGCATTGCCCTTGGAAAATCATCCCGTTGGACCATGGGTGACCATCATTGGATGAACATTGGATAGTTTGCTAAATGGGGATGTTTAGCTATGTTTAGCTATGATCTTTGCTGCACATGGGGATATTTATATAATTTGATATGCTACAACCAGCTTTCAAAAAATGCAGGATAAGTTTTCCCTGCCCTTGGGATCATTAATCCCCGTCAATTCCAGTATGATTTTGGGAAGAAAAAACACATGCTCAACATGGTAGGCTTAAAATCTTCCGCAGATAATTGGATCCCCATCAGCTAAAAACATCCAGCTTTCCCAGGCTTTCCCATCAACTAAAAACCGATAGAAATCCAAGATTAAGATTTCCCCAAGATTTCCCATGGATTTTTCCATTTCCATCAGGACCTTGTGCTTTTCCACTGCCGCCATCTTCTTCCTCCTGGCCATGGCCTACAGCTGGGAATTCTTCAGCAGTGAGGTCTCGGACGACGTCATCGCGGAACGCAGCAACGAAGCCCAGGAGTCGATGAAAGGAGCGCCGGGCCATGGGTTTGAGGGAGTTGAAGCTGGTTGGATGGATTGTTAGTTTGAAACATTCGTTGGTGATACAATGTGATAGGTGGAAAAAAGCGTCCTTTAGCATGATGCTGATGTATTTTAAGGCATTTTGGTGGTTAGTCGGGGATCATTTGCTTGCTGGATGACACGAAAATTTAGGGGTTCATCGGGGACTGCTAACGGGAAACCCATTGCGCAAAAGGGGTCAGTCCGCAAATTTTAAAACAGTTGATGTTTTGATGGATAGTTGGGGGAGTTAGCATTTTTTTTGGTGTGAAAATGGATGTGACCTATCAAAATCTTGTTGTTGCCAGGTCATTTTAAGGGATGAACAAATCAACAAAAACATACAAAAAACATACAAAAACTACAGGAGGCAAAGAAGGTAAAGAAGGGCCATGTTGGCGCGATGCTTTGGGACGTGTCTTCATGGCGGTCTTCGTGGCTGAGTGGGGAGACAGGACGCAGGCCATGGGATGTGGGCCCTATGGAAAATCGACCGGGGATAGCCATGGTGTGGTGATTTTGGGTTTATTGGCAAATTATTGGCAAATCATTGGGATAGCCATGGTGTGGTTTATTGGATAGCCATGGTTTCTGAAACATAATGAAACTAGGTTTACATAGGTTGACCACGGCCGTCATTAGCCATCTTGTATGTTACACTATGTTACCCAAACGGGGCCCTGAACAATATGCAAAGTGATGAAACGTGAGGCCTGAAGACTGAAGCCACTTGAATCCACAACCATGAATCGGTAGGATGACCGTCTCTGAGAGTTGCCTGAGTTGCCTCCATCCCCCGTTCATCCTCCCGCAACTCACAACTGGATTCGAATGTGGTTCATGGAGGGGTAGATTTAACATTTGCAATCTTATGCTGAAAGGGTTCTACCTGTTTTTTATAGACCCTTTTGATTGTGTCCCTCTCATTACCGGATCGATCCTTACAAAATCCATTTGCCATGGGATTATGTAGGTTATATTATATGATATGTATATATATATATGTATATGTATATATCCAAGAACATTTAGATACATGTGGTATATGTTGACTAAATCAACGTCAATCCAAATATTATATAATCCATTCCTTTATTGCAATGGATTTATAACATGTCCAACATGTCTCTGACCTACTCAATCGTTCTTTTCAGCAGCAATCCTTCTTTTTAGGAGTTCACGTACCATACTATATATACACATTTATTTACGCATAGAATGCGTGTTAATATATGCGAATCACTATGTATAGACTATATCATATATACGTATATACATATATATATAGTATAAACCCTATAAATTACCTATACATATACACGTGTTCTCAAAGATGTTTGCTTCAGGTTGCCATGATCACCTTGCACAGCTCAGCTCCTTGGCTTCCCGTTTGCCTTGGATCTTTGGTGGCCTTTCTACTGCTGACCTTCTCCGCGGTGGTCGCGGCCACGCTGGTGCAGCACGCCAAGTTGTCGGAGCGCTTCGTGCTGGGCGTCAGTGCGTGGCCTGGCCACCGGTTTCGGTCACCATGTTTTTTTTTAAATGGGGAGTTCGATGGAAAAAAAATCATGGGATTTTGGGAAAATTTGAGGAATTCATGGCAATTCATGGGATTTTTTGGGGTGATCTTTGATCTCAGGGTGAATTTTCTCGGGATGGAAGCAGCAATATCGTGGGGATATCGTGGTTTTTTGTGCGATGATCATCCCATACCCAAGCATGGATAAACGAAGATCAATTGCCAATGGATATTCAAACATCAAACATGGATATTGATAAACATGACTGAAGATCAATTAAATTGCCAATGGATATTCAAACATCATTTTGATATTCGATGATATTCGCCAATCAACTGGCTAGCCATGGATGGGGAGTATACCACCCAGATTTTCGTTTTTCTGAACATGTTGATGATGTTTTTCTGTGTCTGAAAATAGGGTATACCCCGGTAGTACCCGGGGCCAGTGTTACACATTGATTATGGTAAAACCAATTTAATTTCTGCTCGGACCCATAAGTGCAGTAGATCATTATTTTATTATATTGTATTGTTAACCATGATTAAACCCATGTACCATCATTGTTGTTCTTGTTGAAATTACATGAAATTACTATTTTTTTACGTGTCAGATATGTTTGTTCTATCTCATCTCTATCCCTAAAAATGGGATGATGCCCCTAAAAAGGGGGCTGAAACCACCAGGTTGAGCTTCTTCGTCTTTTCCGCCTTGGCAGTGCGTGATGGATACATGGCGCCGGTGGTCTGAGAGGTGGAAAGCCCCAAGGCTGAGCTGGGAATGAAATGGAAAGCCAAGAGAACATGGTCCCTGATGTTTCAGGAGAAAGTATGAGGCAGATTTACTCTTCATCTTTGTTTTTTTTGTTGTTGTGTTTCTTTAACTTTTTGTGACTTTCCAGTGAGCCCAGATGACCGGAGGGGTAGCTGACAGAAGCCTCAGTGGACAAAACGTGTTCCGGTGACGCTGCCGGGTTTGTGTGGCACCGAGGTTGGGTTGGGGCAAAACATGGGCGAGCCCTAGCTTGTGATTTGTTGAAGTTTGGGAAACATTGGGAAACCAGTTTTGGGGTCACAGAGTTTAGACCAAAGGTTGCATCCCATCACATGTGCCCCATCATGTGCATCATCTATCTATACAGTAGTTTGAGATAGCAACGGAAAATGGCCCATTTGGCTCGATGATTTCCCATGATTTACATTATTTACCTTTTTTTCATTGGTGATCTTGCATAGCTATGTGGCTGCCGAAGCGTATCTGTAGTTCTCGCCCCATTTCCCTTGAACGGTGGCGCCACAGGAAGTGGCGTTCGTTTCGTCAGTACTGCGTGAAGCGCTTCCAAAGTGCTGATGATTTGATGCAGCCACTGGGTGCCATGCTGGCCACCGGGATGGGCTACCGGGATGGCTACCGCGCAAAGCCATGCAGAATCAAAAGTTGGATCAAGTGCGAAGTTGCACACTTACACAATATAGCTATAATTAAACATTATTCTAATTCTATGTATATATGTTATATATTAGGTCAAGTTCAAAGATGTTCAAACCTGAATTACATCAGTATTATCCTCGCCGAGGCAACTGGCCGCCTTGGCGACGGCTGTTGAGCACCTGGTCGGTCATGGCGGCGATCTAGCCCGCTTGGTGGATGATTGTGGTCATTTAATAAGGTTTTAATCATCAACATATGGGGATATGAATGGATAGGATGTAATTGAAAAAATAACATGGTTGGTTGATGGTGGTTGGGATTACGGCCTCACTTGTGCCCGTGTTTATAGGGGATTATGCTCACCATATAGTATAAAAAAAATTGGGGGCGGGGAATATCACAATCCATTGGAAGAATCCGATAAAAACTAAGCAGTTTTTCAACGGCTGACAGAGGGCTTACGTTTGATGACCGGAGGGTATCAAAAAAAACTGGTCAAATGTTCCAATTGTGGCCATTTTCATGGGGAAACACATCAAATTAACAACGGTGCTCTACTGGTTTCAATGCTCCCGTATCAGGGGCGGCTCAAACCACCAGATGATCTTTTTGGGGTTGCCATGGGTTGCCATACAGTAGGCAGAGGTGGAACATCCATCATTGTTAGCTCATATCTATCTTTGAAACTGACCCTACGTAGGGAAAGTGCCCAGCAATACTAAGCTATTTGGCTATGTGATGCTACATATTTGTCCTTCTGGATATGTTTCGAGTTTCCACTCTTCTGAACCTTGGCTGAGTCGATGTGATTCAAGAGCATCAGCCTCATGGCGACTCACACCTCGCATCCCTTGCACGAAATGAATCTGAATTTAACCTTCACTGGCAGGATCCTGAAAGAACTGTCGGATCATGTGCCCTTCCAGTTCTCAATCGCTTCTCTGTGGCCATGTCTCTAGGGATGGAGATGCTGATTCCAAGAAGAAGCCGAGGGTGGAATCTTTGTCCAAGGCCAGGCATGGCCAAGGTTTGCTTCGTGCAAACTTCGGCAGGGTTTGCAATTTCCCTGGAAATCATAGGGATTTTGTCACTAACATGTTCTACTCTTTAGGATCCCTGATCCGGAAATTTCGATCAAGGGGAAGTTTATTCAAAAATGATGGTCCTTCATTTTTTGAAGCTATTTGAGGCTGGATGGAGTAACTAAGCTTTCAGCCTCCGGAGACCAATGCTGTCACCAGGTGGAGTTCATGTTGGGGATGATCAACTCTGGTTGGGGCGGAGAAGATAAAGATCCTTGGCCACAACGGCCACAACGGCCACAACGGCCACAACGGCCACAACTCCTCCTGGCAGAGGTTTGATGTGGATATGGACATCCTGGAGAGCGGGTGCAATCTCCACTGGTCCCACGCCATACTTTTCAACACAACTGCACCGAGGTTTTGTTTCCAAGGGGAAGGCACCCAAGTTCAGAGGGACCGAGATCACATGAGCCACATATTTGGCATCCCTCGATCCCTTCTGCCCTGGGCAAATGGCCCTGATTCTGTACTTAATTTGACTGTTCAGTTTCTACTTCCAACATCTTCCAACTAACATTAATTAACCTTGGAAAAAACAAGGAAAAACTACTGTTTATCATCAACGATGTTTAGAGGGAAGCGTTTATTTCCCTCCAATATAAAGATAGCGATAAACCAATAAATCAATATTGTGGAAAAGACCTGTTTATATCATATATCATATATAGTAGTATCCATTGTTGGTTACTTGTACCCCACATTCATGTAATAATCCACTATATCCCATGTAACGTAGTCATTTGTAAGGAAAACATGGAAAAACCAGACTCATGATCAGGGTTTGTTATCGTGGTTGGTTTTATATATATATTCCCTTGTCACATATCCTATTACCTATAATCATAATGTATATATCCCATCCTCATGATCTCATGGTTGGTAACATCCCCTATGGTCTGGCTGGATCAGTCAATGATATAGCAATTCCTAAGCTGTGAATATTATGCACGCTAACATGTTTGTCAATATTATTGTTAATGATATGACCTTTAGTTCACATAAGGTAAAAATCATCAAACGCACATCAAGAATCTACGTAAACTCATCAATATGAAACAGATGAAATCCCTAAACCCCCAGTTTTTCCGCACGAAATCCCCAATGATCTAATGAGTCATCATGATTCTAATGGTTCATGAAATCCGATGGATTTTCACGATCCAAACCGGTGACTTCACCAGAAAAAAACCCAAGGAATTGGAGGAGGTCTGGTCGGCCCTGCGCGATGCCAGCGACGACATGATGCGCATCAGTGGGCGCGATGGGCCAGGACCAGCTGGAGGTTTTTCCCAAACTGTCCACTATGAACCATTCATTTTTTGGGGGTACTTCATGGTACTTCAATTTTTGGAAAGTTGAATGATATCATAGGGATATAGTGATATAGTTGTTGTTTTTTTAGTTGGTGATGTATCCCATTAAAAATGAAAAACACATGAGCTGGAATTCTCTGGATCTTCTTGGTGATGTGAATGGTGTAAAATGATGTAAAATGGCTAGATGATGACGCATGGAGTTCCGGTCCAAGCGGGACAGCAAACGAGGTTCCGCGAAGTGTGGTTTCAATGGAACGTCTTGGAGACTCATATCATATATATATATATATGCATGGCATCATTGCTGCTGGTTTATTATTATGTTTATCATTGTCTATCTGCATGGATGATTTTCAGGGTCCTGTAATGTGGGCATGCCATGGATTGTGCAGGACTTGCTTGGTTTGGCATCGAGATGAGGTGCCCTTAAATTGGACGCATGAGGTCACTGGCATGATGGTTAGGATGCAGCCGTCAGGCGCTTCAATCGGAAGAAAGCTGCCAAGATCAAGTCGAAGCAATGGTTTGTGGCTCGGTGAAAAGCTGGAACATACTGTACCCGGTACCCTCTGGTAAACTAACATAGCCATGCAAAATCACCATTTTTATAGGCAAATCAACTATAAATGGCAATTTTCAACAGCTATACTAAACTACCAGAGGGTAACAAAGTGATTGTACTGTTGATTCTTGCTGCTTTCTCTTGTAGTCTTTACGGATGATGGAGCGAGGGAACTGATACAGATTGTTTGGGTCCACACCCCTTCCATTTGGTGAAAAATGTCAACCCCATATGAATTATTGAACAACAACTCCCCTAAGATAGTGATAAAAAATAAAAATGGCACGCGGCCTATTTTTCAAAAACAATTAAAGGGGGTTTGCTGAACATCCTAGCTGAACATTGCTTTTAGAGAGAGACCTCTCTTACGGATGCAGAAGCCGCACTTACAGCAAGCCAAACCAGGGCACTGTCTCTCCAATGGCCGTCCGATCGTATGTTTCAATGAGGTTGGTGACCTGGTGTGTTCGGATCCCTATATCTGGTTGTATGACATATAACATATCTATACTGTATATCTATACTATATATACCTATATATATATAGACATCTATCTATCTATCTATCTAATCTATCTATCTATCTATCTAATCTAATCTAATCTAATCTAATCTAATCTAATTAATCTATCTATCTAATCTAATTAATCTATCTATCTATCTATCTATCTAATCTAATCTAATCTAATCTAATCTAATCTAATCTAATCTAATCTATCTATCTATCTATCTATCTAATCTATCTATCTAATCTAATCTAATCTAATCTAAATCTAAATCTAATCTAAATCTAAATCTAAACTAATCTAATCTAATCTAATCCAATCCAATCTAATCTAATCTAATCTAATCTATCTATCTAATCTAATCTATCTATCTAATCTAATCTATCTATCTCTATATATATATATCCATTTGATTCCATTTGTATATATAACCTATTAATATATATATATATCTATATATTTGTTGTACGTATATGATTAAGACTGGTCTATGTGATAAGTATTAATGATTTATAATTTATAAGTTACAACATTTAACTGGCCAACTCTGACCAACTATAGGCTTCAATCCCATGCCCATCCCTGCCTCTTCCAAACAACTTCCAGGCACTACGGTCGCGGCAAGGCCTGAACCCAGCGATGATCAACAAGTGCTTTGAGGAATTCAAGGCGTTGGGATCCCAGGCCAAACAGCAACGCTAGGTTTGTCCAACAGAGATTGGGGAGCACCAAACCCAGGTCGCTCCGCAAGAAACACGGAAATTTGATCCGCGCGTGGCGGCAAGAACTCTCCACCAATGACACCATGTCGTTTCTCGGCCGGGTGATCTCAATGCTTACGTGCGCTTTGCATCCCTGGCTAAGCTGTCGTGCACTAAGCACTAATTGCACTCGAAAGATCTAGAAAAGTATGTATAGCGATGCAACATTTTGGTAGGTCTTGGGGGTATTATCATGAACAGGC